>ML793191.1:168296-189097 GCA_009831015.1 Picea engelmannii | reverse complement strand
AAGATAAGTGGAAATTTTGTTTCAAAAGAATGGATCTAGGTATGTTTGATAGATTTGGTCCTAGTTTGAAAACTAGGGCACAACTCGAAGAAAGAAGATATGACATGAATAGATATGATAGAAATAGTGAAAGATATGTTATTCCTATGCATAGAAAGAATTTTTGGACTAACAAGTGGATGCAGGATCCTAGAAATAAGTTTTTGCAGGTCAATCGTTGTGATCCCATTGTGTAGTAAAGTAAAGGTTGGGGATCGTTTAAGAGAAAGAGAGGATTGACTCTTTGTTATAGTTGTAGAAGACCGAGACATATTTCTAAGGAATGCCCTAGTAAAGGTCCTATTTTCCTTTGCTGTAAAGCTACTGGACATGAAGTTTTGGACTGCCCTAGAATGATTGCTAAAGTTGAAAACATGAATATGAGACAAGAAAACCCCGAGGAAGACCAAGAGACTAAAAATATGCTAAAGAACCATAAATAATCAGAGGTTATATTATTGCAGATGAAAGAAACAATGAATGATCACAAAGACACCAGTTTATCAGAGATATTAAAAGAGAAAGAGTGCTTAGAAGAAAGAATAGGAGACTTCGACATAGATTGTGTATTGGATGCAGAAACACATGTGAACATTATGAAAAAAAAGTACTTGGGAAATCTTAGGAAAGCCTGCTATGGTTCCTTCACTTGGAGGAATAGGATTGTTTAAAGGAAAGATGATAACTCTATGTGGAAGACTTGCCCATGTACCTATGATTGTTCATGGAACATTGACAAAAGAAGAATTCAAGGTCACTAAGTTTGTTGAGAACAACGACCCCCTTGCACTTTTGTTAGGAAGGAATTGGATTGAGAAAGATCAGATACAAAGAAAAGAAGAAGATGAAGCTCTAGAACAGAAAAATAAATAATTAAGGGATTTCATGGCTAGGAGAATAGCACACTTACTAGAAGAACATGAGGACAAGTCGAAGCAACTGAGGACCAGATACCTAGCTATCGAAGTTGAAAGAACATAAGAATGCTTAGATAACTATCCATACAGGAGAGTAGAGCATATAATCTAGAAGAAATAAGAGAATAAGTATTACCCTCAAACCCTATGAAAGACCCTCAACATGCAAAGTTCCTATGCCAAGAGGAGATAAGAACAAGAATGGAAAGAGGAATCCAGAGACGCAGATCATAGGAAAGAAAGATAGAAAACTTAGTAAGAAGAAAGAAAAGCTAGAAAAATTGCAAGAGGTTCTAGAGAGGGCTTTACAGAAAGAAGGCTTGCAGAACTTGAGCCTCGCCGGAATAGTAGAACAACAACGACTGACACTTTTCCACAGTGAAGCAATACGACCATTGGAGGCGTCCGACTGTTAGACTGACACTCCATAATGGATAGAAACACAGTTATTGTCAGAACGTTTGCCATTGGACCATTGGGACCATGCCATAACAGATGGAATTGAATTGATTGAGGTGTTCCTACCCGTTGGAAGAGTCTGTTACGATGTTATCTATTTAACCCGTCAATTGTCTTACCGTGGAAACTTTTGCCAATTATGATTATCGGAGCCTACATAGAACTAGTTTCTTTCACACAGTGCTTGTTGTAACCTCGCCATCCATTCTGCTACCTTGATTATTTGTTCACTAACCTGAGATATCATATCTTGAGCGTGCATGTCAGGTGAATTTAGTGCAGTAGAGAAATCTATTGAAGATATTCTCATAGAGCTCATGGATGAGAAGGTCATGTTCGCATGAGCACAAGCTTCGTCGACAAGAGGAGTGCAAGCATCCCCATCCACTGCATGTCGATCTGGGCCCTCTCGAACTACAATAGAGAAACGAACCAAGCATCGTGATGACTTGGTGAATGTGAATCTCATCCCATCAATCCTTCCTGACTACATCCCACCTCTGGCTAGTGTGGTGAGTCGTGATAACGTCCTGAGGGACTTGGATTACACATTAATCACTGTGTACCTCCTGAAGGGGATACGTTTAGTAGGACCAAAGTTGGAAAGGATTATGATGCTAAAGATCAGTGACTTCAACTTAGGAGACTGCAAGAATTATGGAATGCTCACACCACACAAGTATTTGACTAAGACAACAAGGAAGAAGTTGAATATAATCCCCTAGCCGTGGACTATGGACATCACGAGGTCCACCATTCTTATTGTAATGAAGTTACCACACTTCGACAGACATAAGGAGGTTAATGTGTGCATTAAACTCCTGTTGTTGTGATTCCATGGTAGTTACCTATGGTTGGACAGGTGCATCATAGTATATCCTATGCTGATCCACTTGATCACCAGATTGAGCATGCAAGGACCAGACCCATAGGACTTTTTCCCAGGAAAGGCTGTAGATCGTGCCCTGTCACAAACAATAAAAGAAACCTATGGTGATGTGGAGAAGGGGAAGTGGGGATATAAGGTATCCTCCATCCAGAATGGCACAATGCACCTAGCTTCCCAATTGATCACTGGTAATATCGTCAAGAAGAATAGGCCAACGCAGGTCATGGGGTTTTTCGTTGACCTCGCAAAAAAATGCGTTGAAGGGATGCAAATGAACTGGACGAGCTACCACATCAACCAGTTAGAGAAAAAATGTCGTGAAGCTCAAGATCAGGGCTACGAGTTTTATTTCAGTTGACTATTGATTCTCATTGCCTTCATTGCTTGGGAGATGCCAGAAGGAGTGAACTTCCCTGAAATTGAGTCGTTTGAACCACTAGATGCGAAGTTCACTACACTCTGGTATTCGAGCGACATGGAAAAACAATGGAAGTCAAACGCGGTGTTCCACAACTATTATCTACAACTGAAGAGGGCCATTGAATATTTCCCTCACATGACGTCAAACACACTTCATAGGTTAAGGCCAATCGCAAAGTTCCATGCAGATAGTCACTTCATCTATATCACTGCGCGTAGAGATGAACACAAAGAAGAGCTCCAGTCTTATTACAAACTAACAGAGGAGGACATGGAAGTAATAACCAAGGAATGACCTGCAGAGTTCCTTGTCCCAGTTGACCAGGAAGAATTGTCCAACCTCAACCTCATCGAAAGTCCTATAGTCACTCGTGAAGAATATGATGCACCTAGCAGCAACAAGAAGAAAAAGAAGGAAGAGGTACAATAATTAAGCAACACATCAAAGGAAACAACACCATATTCACCTGAAGGGGGAGGAGGTGACGAAGTAGACAAAGAATAGGATGAAGGGGAAGAAGACAAGCATAAGAAGGGTGAAGTAACACCTCTTAAAGATCCCCTTCCAGAAGCAGACACATCCAAGAAAAGAAAGGGTTCCCCGAAGAAACCTTCATCTCAAAAGAAGTCAAAAGCCAATAAACCTACATTCCACACTGTGCTCACGGTGGATGACATTGACCTTATCATTTCCGCTATATCAAATACCTCAGAAGACAAGAAGACAGGATTGAGGTGGAACTCAAAGGGGTACAACATTCTCTTTATTCGAGCTACGCAGTGCCTACTGCGCCGTTGTCAGCAGGGGACATAGAAGTAGGAGATAAGCCTGCCCAGCTATGCAGACTAGAAGACTCGATAGAGGCTCGATTTTGTCATGTCCAAGAGGAAAAAGAAAAGGCCACAGAGGTCCTGAAGAAAGAAAATGAGGAAGCTATCGAGAAATGATGGGTTGCACAACAAGAAAAAGATGAACTCCAGGCAAAGTTTGCAAAGGATAGAGCGCAGATCTAGAAGGAGAAAGAACAACTGATTGCAGAGCATATGGGAGTTAAAGAAGAAGTCACTAGAGCACTTCGGTTTGTGACGGGCCTAGCACATATGGAATAAGAAACCAGTTAGAGCTGGGTGGGGAAGCTCACTGAAGCCATTCAGCAACTCCAAGCACGAATAACAAAACTGGAACTACAAGCCATGCCAAGAACTTCGCAGGAAGTGTGAGATTAGAGAGAAGAAACTACCAGGAGCGCAGTCAAAAGAATCAAGGAATTGGCCTTGCAATGCAAGAAACTTAGTAGTTGAAGTGCGCAGACCTACGAGTGCCTTGCAGAGGACCTTGAACTAAGGACATTGGAGTCACAACTCCAGGAGGCAAACCAATAGGTAGAAACAATGCAAGCACAATTGAAGCTACTATCACTGGTCGAGAGGATGAAAAGGTCACAAGAACAACGCACGGTTCAACAGGTCCATGCCATCCAGAGTAAAGTCATGGGATTGACCCAGAGGCTCAAGCCAGTGCAGGATGAAGCTTGCACACTTTTTGAGGATATTGAAGAAAAAGGTGCATAGATAGAATAGGTAGTCACCACGATAGAACAACACTTTGAAGGACTGGTGACTGAGAAAGTTATTCAATATTTCACCGAGTAGGAGGCTCTTGCGAAGCAGCAGGTCGAGGGAGCTTGATCCAAGCTCGAGGACTTTGAGACAGAGTTACCCAGATCAGAGTGACTCGAGATGAGTCACAGGTGAGTGTTGGGGGCCTGTTGGCCCTCGATAAAGTTTTGGAGAACCTTGGTCATGTTTGACCATTTTTGGGACTTTGACAGGTTGGTTGAAGATGAAGTCTCGGGCGAAGAAGAGATTGTGGGACCTCACCCCCTTTTGTTGTATTTTTTGGATTAGGCTTTATGTAATGGGTATGTGATGTCGGCCCATGGGTTTACTCATGTTTAGGCCCCATTTTCAATCTATAAATAGATATCTAGATGATGTAATAAAGTAGTAGTAGTGGATGTTTGTGTCTTAGTGCAGAGCTAGAGGCTTTGTGCATACTATGTGTTAATACTTGCATAGCTAAGTGCAAGTGATCATAAGAAGCTTGTGTGCAGACTGTGTAAGAAGGATTTGTGTTGTGATCTAACTCGGGAAGGAGGATCTGGAGAGGTGCACACAAATCTCCTATCCTATGCGAAGTTAGATTTGTGGCTTTGTGCATTGAAGGAAAATAATAAAGAAGAAGAAGAGTTGGTGGACGTAGCCCCACGTTGGGGGTGGACCACATATATCCTGTGTTATGGTTGCTTTGTGTGATTGATGTGACTTATGCTTAGTGTTGTCATGTTTATGTATGTTAGATGCATATGATATAATAGCTTAGTTCTTAGTAATGTGAATGAATGCTAGATATGCTCTATTTATATGTTCTAAGTTCTTGGATGTGTTAGATCTTGTTGAATACTACATTGTTCTGTAATTAGGGTTTTACCTACAATGTGAATAAGGGTTAAATGCTAATGAATATTAACTTCTAAGTTCTTTGTTAAGTATTGTAATCATAGATCTGTGTGCCAACTAGGTTGCAGACACTTAAGTCCTGCAACCCCCCTCCCTCTACCTCGGGTGAGACTTCATCTGCTTTGCAGGTGTTGCCAAAAGGGCTGATAGTTAGGGTTTTGTTGGTGCATTTTTGAAGCGTTGAACCCTAGGTATGCCCCTGTGCCAATAAAATCCAACGATCATGATATGTTTTTGACATAGAGTTATCCAAAGGTTTATATTATTCTCAATCTTAATGACTATTGATCCATGTCTTAACACCCGATTGGTCCATGATCTCTATTTAAAGAGAATGGGGGGTCATTTGCAGATTATCGATTGTGAGAAACTCTCTTGTAAAATCTCTTTATAATATTTTTCTTTTGCATTAATAAATGACTCCAAGTGGCCACATTGGTTGGGGCCATGGATGTTTCTCCATAAGAGTTTTACCACATCAAAACATCAGTGTGTTGATCTTTGATCTGGTTGTGTGAGTGGTTACTGAAGGTGTTCGTCCTCTGTTGGAATGCCTGTGTTGTTGAACATATTAATGTAGAAGTATATTGACAAACTAATGTTTAATTTCATTATTGATACATCATACACCTTAATTGATAAGAAGCCATAGTGGCACATGGCTTGGCATATTAATACAACATCGAATTTTGAGGTTTGACTTATTAAGTAATAGTAAATTTTGGGGCATGTCACAGGATTGGTAGATTACACTAAATTGCACCATAAATACAATGGTGTCTTTATCATTTTTATGTTTAATTTCAAATATTGATGCATTATATAACTTAATTAGTAACAATAGTGGCATGTGGGCTCTCATGTATGGATTTTAATATTCATCCCCAATATATAATTTCACAATAATCTATATTTATTTTTTTAATTTTTCTTGAAGTTCAACTTTGCTTCAAAATGGTTTTGGTTTTATCAATAACAATGAACTTACACAACAAGGATGTGCAGTCTCAAATATTTTTATCTTACATAATTCTTTCATAACATTAAATTTTCTTGATAGGGACTACTGCCATGCAACACTTGCACTTGTTTTTATTTTATTTTGATGTATAAATTTTTAGTAGTTTTACAGTTTGTGTTTTAGGAGGTTGACAGGGCCGGATTCGACACTATCCAGGTACAGGGACATGCCCAAGTTCAGCCATGTCCATGTATAGGGATAGACCAGATTTTAATATTCAACCTCAATTTATAATTTCACAATAATCTCTATTTATTTTTTTAATTTTTCCTGAATTTAAACTTTTCTTCAAAATGGTTTTGGTTTTATCAATAATAATGAGCTTACACGAGAAGAATATGCAGTCCCAAATATTTTTTTTTACGTAATTCTTGCATAGCTTTAAATTTTCTTGATAGAGACTACTGCCATGCAACACTTGCACTTGTTTTATTTTATTTTGATGTATAATTTTTTAGTAGTTTTACAGTTTGTGTTTTAGGAGGTTGGCAGGGCCGAATTCGGCCATGTCCATGTACAGGGACAAGCCCGATTTGAATATTCAACCCCAATTTATAATTTCACAATAATCTATATTTACTTTTTAAATATTTTCTGAATTTCAACTTTGCTTCAAAATGGTTTTGGTTTTATCAATAACAATGAACTTACAGAACAAGGATATGTCGTCTCAAATATTTGTATCTTACATAATTCTTGCATAGCTTTAAATTTTCTTGATAGGGACTATTGCCATGCAACACTTGCACTTGTTTTATTTTATTTTGATGTATAATGTTTTAGAAGTTTTACAGTTTTTGTTTTAGGAGGTTGTCAGGGACGAATTCAACCCTGTCCATGTACAGGGACATACCCGAATTTATGTGTGTCCATGTACAGGGACAACCCCAATTTTAATATTCAATCCCAATTTATAATTTCACCATAATTTATATTTATTTTTTTATTTTTTCTTGAATTTCAACTTTGCTTCAAAATGGTTTTGGTTTGATCAATAACAATGAACTTACACAACAATGATATGTAGTCTCAAATCTTTTTATCTTACATAATTCTTGCATAGATTTAAATTTTCTTGATTGGGACTACTTCCATGCAACACTTTCACTTGTTTTATTTTATTTTGATGTCTAATTTTTTAGTAGTTTTATAGTTTTTGTTTTAGGAGGTTGACAGGGCTGAATTCAGCCCTATCCATGTACAGGAAAAGGCCCGAATTCGACCATGTCCATGTACAGGGACATGCCCGAATTCAGACATGTCAATTCGGGCATGTCCCTATACATGGACATGGCTGAATTCATGTCTGTCCCTATATAGGGAAAGACCCAATTTCGTTGTCGCTAGTTCAGGTAAATATATCCCTTTCCCAGTTAAATAATTTTTTAGATATTTACAGTTTTTGTTTTAGGAGGTTGACAGGGTCGCATTCAGCCCTGTCCATGTACAGGGATAGGCCTGAATACATGAAATATCTTGTATTAATTACTTGAATGCCTTCAAAATGATTCTCTTACTTTCATTTTTCTGTGTATTTGTTTGTGAAAAATCTAGAAACCACTCATATAGTTAATTGTTGTGTGTGTTTTTGGTTTATTTTGTTTATTGGTCAAGTACCAAGCCAAGATAATGTGTGATCCTCTTCTCTCTCGGGATGGTCCATGAAACCTAGGAGCAATTAAGAATAGCATGATCACATCATTGATTTTCCTCGTATGTTGGGATGATAGAATCTTCTAATTTATATCATGAGAATCATGTGGACATAATGCCATTAAAAAATAACTTACCTTGTTGACTTTGTCTTTAAACCCCCCTTGCTTGAGTTACGTCCCCCTTAATTTTTTTGTGGGTTTTTGGTTTTTTTCTTTACTTCTTCCTAAAGAAAGTTAGCCGCCTTGACTTTGGATCCCCTCTCCTTGACTTTCTTTTTTCTTGTTGATTTTTATGATTTGACAATTAATATTTTATGTTATAAAATATTATTTGTTTAAATTATTTAATTATTTAATTGAGTGGTTGTGACCCCTCTATGATAGTTCTTCTTTTTGTTTTAAGACACCGTGGGCTTACCTCTCCAAGCTCTTGTTGTCGCTGACCCCTAATGGTATTTTCCATCTTGTCGTAGGTCTCTTCTTGGTTGTTGTTTGGGGTTTTTGGCTATCCTTGTTGGTGTTTCCCTCCTCCTTGTTTTGAAGGTGTCGCCCTCCTCATCTCCTTGGTAATTCCACCCTGTGTATGTTGTTGATGTCCTCTTCTATTGTTGGTGCCACCTATGTATGTTGTTGTTTAGTTTTTTCATATTTTTCCCTAAAATTTCTTCTTGGTAATTTGTTCCAAGTGTCATGATGAGATCTGTCCTAAGGGTTTGATCAACGATCCTTGAATTTTTTTCTGAGGATATATCTAAGAGGATAGAAACAACATAATAGGTAATATTGATTCTTATTTCAGTTAAGTAAATGTTTTGTCAGTGATTGTTTTTAGACTACCAGATTATGGATCAGAAGTTTTAGTGTCTTGTTGATTGTAACATACAAGTAGATAATGTTTAGAAATTAAAACAATTATTTCTTTTTTAGCTAGCTATATTTTTTTCCCTTAAATTTTAACATGTTACACATAGATTATCTTAAAAATTACCTTCTACAATTTACACATATATAGTTTATTTTCTACATCTTACATTTTTTTATATCTAAATATTTTCATGTTCATTATATATAGCATCATTGTAAAAAATATAGTTTTTCTAGTGTTTTCAATATATATCTTTGATGCTTTGAAGTTGTTATAAATGCTTAAATGCCTTCAAGTTGTTTTATAAATTCTATTTGCATTTTATGTTTCTATAAATTATGAACTTTCATATTCATGAATACTCAAAGGATATATATTAAGGCTAGATGTCAAGACAAGAGTCTCAAAAAATTCCTCACAAATGTTCTAGGCTATCCCATGAAGGAAGAAGATGAACCCCTTATTTGAGTGAGACTCTGAGTGACCAATGACAATCTAGTAAGAGGAGGAGATTATCAGATGAATCTGTGAATAGATCATCCCAAGAATGTGCTCAAAATAGTGCTACGGATGCAACTTTCTTAAATAGGTTGCACATTAATATTACAACACCGAAGAATGTAGGGAATACATCACGGCAAGAAAATATGTTTGGTAATTTTTTTTTATTTTGTATTTTTGTGTGTGTGTGTATATATATATATATATATATATGTTTTGTATATGTTTTTTTTTGTTGTTGTTTATTTTTTTATGTTAAATTATGTTTTTGTTAAATGTTGTAATTACTTTCAAATGTGTATGTGTAGATGATGAATTTAATGCGAGGGAAGATAATGAAAGAGAGAGTGGGTATCATGAAGATTCCAATGTTGGTGGATATGATGAAGGTGGATTCAAGAGGCATTATCCAGAAATAGAATATTAGATGCCTACGTCCACCTATCCCTCAGATGTCGGTGATGAGCTTTCTTGGGAAGGGTTTACTGAAGCAATGAACCTCGAATGATTCTCATATGTTAAAAGTAGAATGTAAAATGATTTGAGGAGCTTGGATATCTCTCTCGATGGTAAGAAAATCTTGGAGATTGTTTTGCATTTATTGCAAAACTTTATGGATGCATATCAAAAGATGGGGAAAACGACTGATATTTTTATTGATTTGATGAGGATATGAAAGTCGGAGGTGATGGGAACTAATAAATGGGAAGTAGTTAAAATTAGAGTTTCAAAAGAAGATACAATTTCTATGTTCAATTTCAAAGAGGGGACAAAGTCAAAGATGTTGAACGTGCAATATTTTAAGCACCCCAACATAGCAAGACATCTTTATAGTAGATTTTTGGAAGCATATGAGAAGTTGTCGTGGAATGATGATGTTCCACATTACTTTGCTAGAAACTTTTATGAAAAAAATTTCATGGACATGGACCTTGATTATACCAGCCTACCATCCAATTATTATGGAGCTGGTAAAGGACAACCATATGATCGAAAATGGGTATATCAAAATGCAACATTGTAGAGGCCTCCACGACCTTTAGTATCTTGTCCAATAGGGATATTTTCCTCACATTCAGAGTTGTGAGCTATATCAGATGTAGGGAAGGAGGCTAGGAATGCAATCGGGGAAAATTTGGAATCAATTTTTTATGGTGTTGATGTTGATTTGAACCGTCAAAGAGAGGAAGCCAATTCTCCAGCCAATTTTGTTTACAAAACAGATGAGAAGATAGATACCATGTCAGTCGAAGATCTTAAGGAGTATGAATTTTTTTCCGTAATGGTTGGAAGGTGTTAATTTAGAATGATGAAGCGAACATCAGATTGGTATGTGTTATAGTTAGTAAATTTTTTATGCATTTGAGGATAGTTTTCTTGTAGTTATAGATCTAGATACATATCATTGTATATTTAGAAATAATTGAGTTGTTATTGTCATTAATTACAGTTTGGTCATATGTTAAATGAATCTCCAGTAAATAGGGGTGTTGATTCCACGAGTTTAAATTTAGATGGATTGAATCAGGTATGTGTTTTCTAATATCCACATATGAGCACTTTAGTTGTCCAATCTCCATTCTTTTGAATAATCAACAACACGAAATTTATGTTTTTGTATAAATGTGAACACATTGAATCCTAGATTTAGTTCTTAGTTGTGTTATTCACAGATCCATATTCTATCTCCTACTACTTGGGTAGGATTGTCCCAATTCTCATTGGGAGAGTTTGAAGAGGGTGAGAGTTCAAAAGTATCATTGCGTGCTGAATTTTTTTTAATTATATATGAAAATTACAAAGTCATTTAAATTATTAATTTAAAAGGAAAATGTCTTTAACAATATATAATTTATTGAATCTTAGGGTATGGTGGGTATAATTTATTGATATTCATGTTGCCACATCACATGTTTTACATATTCAAAATTTTAAACTACAATTTAATGTGTTAAAATCATTTAATTTTAATTTTCAAATGTACAAATTTGAAATGTGTTATAGGGCAATGTGAAGAAGCGAGTGCCTGAGAGTGTGGTCGAACATAATGTGAAGAAGAGAGTGTGGGGGATTGAGATTGAGGAGTAAGAATCCATACCTAAGAAGGATGTGTCTATTCATGATGATTCTTAAATGTATGTACATTGCACATTAGTGAGTTTTAATTTATTTTTATGTTGGGCCTTTTATATATAAGTGTTCAAGCTTATTTTTTTAAACTTTTTTCAAATTTTTGTTTGATCAATTTTTTAGTTTATCCTTTCCTATTCATAGAAGGGTTACTCAACTAGTGTCTATAACTTTTCAATGCTTTGATCAATCATTTTGAAATATATGGAACTCCTACATAAGCTTATCGTCGTCTAAAATGGTACATTCAATCTTATTTATGTTTAGATCATGATGCATACCTAATTTTGAACTTGAGTATTTGATTATTTAAGAACAAGCTCTATCCCACAACAGAAAAGGGGAAGTTTATCAATTTTCTTTGATTGCATTCCTTGTCTTCTTGTCCAAGAATGACGTAATATGGAGATTTATTGTTTCTGCAAACAACAAAGTGAATTCCTTCTTGGGGTATTTTAAAACTCTTAACTAATTGCTTACTAACCATAAAAACCAACATTTGTAGATTTATAAATAAGCTATGCATGTGCATGATCTCACTTATGTTTAGATCATGACGAAGGAATATTTGAAAGAGAATTTGAGTATATGTAATATGAAAACATCCCATGTAGAAAGATGAAAGATTTAAATGTTTTTTGAAGAATGACTTAATATATGTGCAGATTTTTGTTTTCTGCATGTACTTGAAAGATTATATGAGAACATCTATTCCATTGCAGAAAGAGGAGATACGTATTTTTTGGAAGAATGGTTTTTAATATGGATATTTGTGAAATTTCATAGATATAAGTAATTTCATGGAAGAACATGTCTTAATATGGAGATTTGTGATTTATTTAATTTGAAAGAGAATTTGACGGCATTTGATTATACGAGAACATCTATTCCACTGTAGAAGATGAGATACGTATTTTATTGTTGAGTAAATAAGGTCACCTGGCATGAGAACTTCACTTGAAGGATCTGGGACTTTATCCACAATGAGATAATTATTTTACTAGAAGAATGGCTTAATATGGAGATTTTTGAACTTTTTGCATACACAACTGAATTTATTTTCAGGGTATTATCTAACCATGAACACTAAAATTGGTTACAAAGAACACAATTTTTCTCTTTAAAAATTTGCTAGATAAGATTTTACATTGTTTAGAGCATGTATGCTTATTATGGAGAGTAACTATTTTGGAACTTCTTGATTTAAGTTTGGTTTAAAACAAATGTCGAAAAAGTATAATAAAAAAAGAACGATAATCTTAAATCTGTGGAACTCTGGTTGGGTATGTTATTATTTCTTATTGCTTATTTAATATTTAGTTAAATATGTTTAAAATATTTACTAATAAAGTATATATGTTAATATGTGTTATTGGTTTTTCTTTTTATTGTTTTTTATTGTTACAGATGTTTACATTATATTTGGTGGAAAATGAGCATGTTGGAAGATGAAACTTAACTCTTTTGGCATGTATGCCAATTTTTCTTTAATCACAACTTGTTTTATTAATTTAAAATGGTATGTGTACATTTTATTTTAAATTTGTAGATATATTTTATTTTAAATTTTTAAATTTTAAATTCGACAAATGTTTTCTTTTGTAGGTATGAAGTGATCTATCTTAAAGCGATGACTTAGAGTCTAGAATTTTGGAGTTCAATATTTTAATTGCCTCTTAATTTTTGTTATTAGCCTAAAATGGTTGTGGAACCTATGTATCTGGCATAGTGTAACTATGCGAACTTTCATTATATATATATATATATATATATATATATATGGAACTCAAAATATCAATTTATTGTTTCATCTTTGATCTCTCTTATATTGTTTATGATGGTGAAAAAGAAGGAAGAGGTACAAGAATTAAGCAACACATCAAAGGAAACAACATCATATTCACCTGAAGGGGGAGGAGGTGATGAAGTAGACAAAGAAGAGGATGAAGGGGAAGAAGACAAGCATAAGCAGGGTGAAGTAACACCGCTTAAATATCCCCTTCCAGAGGTAGACACATCCAATAAAAGAAAGGGTTCCTCGAAGATACCTTCATCGTGGAAGAAGTCAAAATCCAATAAACCTCCATTCCACACTGTGCTCACGGTGGATGACATTGACCTTATCATTTCTGCTGTATCAAATACCTCAGAAGATAGGAAGACTGGATTGAGGTGGAACTCAAAGGGGTATAACAAGCTCTTTATTTGAGCTGCACAGTTCCTACTGTGTCGTTGTCAGCAGGGGACATAGAAGTAGGAGATGAGCCTGCCTAGCTATGCAGACTAGCAGACTCGATAGAGGCTCACTTTCGTCGTGTCCAAGAGGAAAAAGAAAAGGCCACAGAGGCCCTAAAGAAAGAAAATGAGGAAGCCATAGAGAAAATATGGGTTGCGCAACAAGAAAAAGATGAACTCCGGGCAAAGTTTACAGAGGATAGAGCGCAGATCCAAAAGGAGAAAGAAAAATTGATTACAGAGCATATGGGAGTTAAAGAAACAATCACCAGAGCACTTCGGTTTGTGAAGGGCCTAGCACATATGGAGGAAGAAACCATTGAGAGCCGGGTGGGGAAGCTCGTTGAAGCCATTCAGCAGCTCCAAGCATGAATAACAAAACTGGAACTACAAACCGTGATAAGAACTTCACAAGAAGTGCGAGATCAAAGAGAAGAAACTGTCAGGAGCACAGTTGAAAGAATCAAGGCATTGGCCTTGGAATGCAAGAAACTCATTAGTTGAAGTGCACAGACCTACGAGTGCCTTGCAGAGGAGCTTGGACTAAGGACATTGGAGTCATAGCTTCATGAGGAAAAGCAATAGGTAGAAATAATGAAAGTATAGTTGAAGCTACTGTCACTAGTCGAGAGAATGAAAAGGTCACAGGAACAACGCACGGTTCAACAACAATTCCATGCCATCCAGAGTAAAGTCATGGAAGTGACCCAGAGGCTCCAGCCAGTGCAGGATGAAGCTTTCACACTTTTTGAGGAGATTGAAGGAAAAGGTGCATAGCTAGAACAGGTAGTCACCATGGTAGAACAATGCTTTGAAGGACCAGTCACTGAGAAAGTTATTCAAGATTTCACCGAGCAAGAGGCTCTAGCGAAGCAGCAGGTCGAGGCAGCTCGATCCAAGCTCGAGGCCTTCGAGACAAATTTACCCAGATCAGAGTGACTCGGGACAAGTCACAGGTGAGTGTTGGGGGCTTGTAGGCCCTCGATCAAGTTTTGGATAATCTTGGTCGTGTTTGACCATTTTTGGGACTTCGACAGGTTGGTCGAAGACAAAGCACCAGGCGAAGAAGAGATTGCGGGATCTCACCCCCTTTTGTTGGATTTTTGGGATTAGGGTTTATGTAATGGGTATGTGATGTCAGCCCATGGGTTTACCCATGTTTAGGCCCCATTTGCAATCTATAAATAGATATCTAGATGATGTAAGAAAGTAGTAGTAGTGGATGTTTGTGTCTTAGTGTGGAGCTAGAGGCTTTGTGCATACTATGTGTTAAGACTTGCAGAGCTAAGTGCAAGTGATCATAAGAAGCTTGTGTGCAGACTGTGTAAGAAGGATTTGTGCTGTGACCTAACTTAGGAAGGAGGATCTAGTGAGGTGCACATAGATCTCCTGTCCTATGCGGAGTTAGCTTTTTGGCTCTGTGCATAGAAAAAATATAATAAAGAAGAAGAAGAGTTGGTGGACATAGCCCCACGTTGGGGGTGAACCACGTATATCCTGTGTTATGGTTGTTTTGTGTGATTGATGTGACTTATGCTTACTGTTGTCATGTTTATGTATGTTAGATGCATCTGATATAATAGCTTAGTTCTTAGTAATGTGAATGAACGCTAGATATTCTCTATTTATATGTGGTAAGTTCTTGGATGTGTTAGATCTTGTTGACTACTACATTGTTCTATAATTAAGGTATTACCTGTGATGGGAATAAGGGTTAAATGTTATGTTCTCTGTTAAGTATTGTAATCATAGATATGTGTGCCAACTAGGTTGCAGACACTTGAGTCCTATAACCCCCTTGCCTCTACCTTGGGTGAGACTTCATCTGCTTCACAGGTGTTTCCAAAAGGGCCGATAGTTAGGGTTTTGTTGGTGCATTTTTGAAGCGTTGAACCCTGGGTCTACCCCTATGCCAAAAAAATTCAACGATCACGATATGTTTTCGACATAGAGTGATCCGAAGGTTTATATTATTTTCAATCTTAATGACGATTGATCTATGGCTTAACACTTGATTGGTCCATGATCTCTATTTAAAGAGAATGGAGGGTCATTTGCCGATGATCGATTGTGAGAAACTCTCTTGTAAAATCTCTCTATAATCTTTTTCTTTTGCATTAATAAACTGCACCAAGTGGCCACATTGGTTGGGGCCGTGGATGTTTCTCCATAGGGGTTTTACCACATCAAAACATCAGTGTGTTGATCTTTGATCTGGTTGTGTGAGTTGTTACTGAAGGTGTTTGTCCTTTGTTGGAATACCTATGTTGTTGAACATATTAATGTAGAAGTATATTGACAAACTAATGTTTAATTTCATTATTAATACATCATAAACCTTAATTGATGAGAATCCATAGTGGCACATGGCTTGGCATATTAATACAACATCGAATTTTGAGGTTTGACTTATTAAGTAATACTAAATTTTGGGGCATGTCACATGATTGGTAGATTACACTAAATTGCACCATAAATACAATGGTGTCTTTATCATTTTTATGTTTAGTTTCAAATATTGATGCATTATATACCTTAATTAGTAACAATAGTGGCATGTGGTCTCTCGTGTATGGATTTTAATATTCAAACCCAATATATAATTTCAGGATAATCTATATTTATTTTTTAAATTTTTCCTGAATTTCAACTTTGCTTCAAAATGGTCTTGGTTTTATCAATAACAATGAACTTACACAACAAGGATGTGCAGTCTCAAATATTTTTATCTTACATAATTCTTTCATAGCTTTAAATTTTCTTGATAGGGACTACTGCCATGCAACACTTGCACTTGTTTTTATTTTATTTTGATGTATAAATTTKTAGTAGTCTTACAGTTTGTGTTTTAGGAGGTTGACATGGCCGGATTCAACCTTGTCCATGTACAGGGACATGCCCGAGTTCAGCCATGTCCATGTACATGGATAGAGCCGATTTTAATATTCAACCTCAATTTATAATTTCACAATAATCTATATTTATTTTTTAAATTTTTCCTAAATTTAAACTTTGCTTCAAAATGGTTTTGGTTTTATCAATAATAATGAGCTTACACAAGAAGAATATGCAATCCCAAATCTTCTTTTTTACATAATTCTTGCATAGCTTTAAATTTTCTTGATAGGTACTACTGCCATGCAACACTTGCACTTGTTTTATTTTATTTTGATGTATAATTTTTTAGTAGTTTTATAATTTGTGTTTTAGGAGGTTGACACTGCCGAATTCAGCTTTGTCCATGTACAAGGACAAGCCCGATTTTAATATTCAACCCCAATTTATAATTTCACAATAATCTATATTTATTTTTTAAATATTCTCTGGATTTCAACTTTGCTTCAAAATGGTTTTGGTTTTATCAATAACAATGAACTTACACAACAAGGATATGCAGTCAAATATTTTTATCTTACATAATTTTTGCATAGCTTTAAATTTTCTTAATAGGGACTATTGCCATGCAACACTTGCACTTGTTTTATTTTATTTCGATGTATAATTTTTTAGAAGTTTTACAGTTTTTGTTTTAGGAGGTTGACAGGGACGAATTCAGCCCTGTCCATGTACAGGGACAGACCTGAATTTATCTCTGTCCATGTACAGGGACAACCCCGATTTTAATATTCAACCCCAATTTATAATTTCACAACAATTTATATTTATTTTTTTAATTTTTCTTTAATTTCAACTTTGCTTCAAAATGGTTTTGGTTTGATCAATAACAATGAACTTACACATCAATGATATGTAGACTCAAATCTTTTTATCTTACATAATTCTTGCATAGATTTAAATTTTCTTGATTGGGACTACTTCCATGCAACACTTGCACTTGTTATATTTTATTTTGATGTATAATTTTTTAGTAGTTTTATAGTTTTTGTTTTAGGAGGTTGACAAGGCTGCATTCAGCCCTGTCCATGTACATGAAAAGGCTCAAATTCGGCCATATCCATGTACAGGGACATGCCCGAATTCAATTCGGGCATGTTAATTCAGGCATATCCTTGTACATGGACATGGATGAATTCGTGCCTATCCGTATACAGGAAAAGACCCGATTTCGTTGCCGCTGGTTCAGGTAAATATATCCCTTTCCTAGTTAAATATTTTTTTAGATATTTACATTTTTTGTTTTAGGAGGTTGACAAGGTCAAATTCAATCCTCTCCATGTACAGGGATAGGCCCAATTATGTGAAATATCTTGTATTAATTACTTGAATGACTTCAAAATGTTTCTCTTACTTTTGATTTTCTGTGTATTTGTTTGTGAAAAATCTAGAAACCACTCATATAGTTAATTGTTGTGTGGGTTTTTGGTTTATTTTGTTTCTTGGTCAAGTACCAAGCCGAGACAATGTGTGATCATCTTCTCTCCCAGGATGGTCCATGAGACCTAGGAGAAGTTAAGAAGGGCATGATCACATCATTGATTTTCCTCATATGTTGGGATGATAAAATCTTATAAGTTATATCACGAGAATCATATGGACATTATGCCATTAAAAAATAACTTACCTTGTTGACTTTGTCTTGAAACCCCCCTTGCTTGAGTTACGCCCCCCTTAATTATTTTGTGGATTTTTGGTTTTGTTCTTTACTTCTTCCTAAAGAAAGTTAGCCACCTTGACTTTGGATCCCCTCTCCTTGACTTGTTTTTTTCTTGTTGATTTTTATGATTTAGCAATTAATATTTTATGTTATAAAATATTATTTGTTTAAATTATTTAATTATATAATTGAGTGGTTGTGACCCCTCTAAGATATTTCTTCTTGGTGTATTAAGACACCGTGGGCTTACCTCTCGAACCTCTTGTTGTTACTGACCCCTAATGGTATTTTCCATCTTGTCGTAGGTCTCTTCTTGGTTGTTGTTTGGGGTTTTTGGCTATCCTTGCTGGTGTTTCCCTCCTCATTGTTTTGAAGGTGTCGCCCTCCTCATCTCCTTGCTAATTACACCTTGTGTATGTTGTCCCTGTCATCTTCTATTGTTGGTGCCACCTGTGTATGTTGTTGTTTAGTCTTTTGATATTTTACCCTAAAATTTCTTCTTGGTAATTTGTTCCAAGTGTCATGATGAGATCTATCATGAGATTTTGATCAACGATCCCTTGAAGTTTTTTCTGAGGATATATCTAAGAGGATAGAAACAACATATTAGGTAATATTGATTCTTGTTTCAGTTAAGTATATGTTTTGTCAGTGATTGTTTTTAGGCTACCAGATTATGGATCAGAAGTCTTAGTGTCTTGTTGATTGTAACATACAAGTAGATAATGTTTAGAAATTAAAACAATTATTTCTTTTTTATCTAGCTATATTTTTTTCCCTTACATTTTAACATGTTACACATAGATTATCTTAAAAATTACCTTTTACAATTTACGTAGATATAGTTTATTTTCTGCAAGTTACATTTTTTTATATTTAAATATTTTCATGTTCATTATATATAGCATCATTGTAAAAAATATAGTTGTTCTAGTGTTTTCAATATATATCTTTGATGCTTTGAAGTTGTTATAAATGCTTAAATGCCTTCAAGTTATTTTATAAATTCTATTTCCATTTTATGTTTCTATAACTTATGAACTTTCATATTCATGAATACTCAAAGGATATATATAGAGGCGAGATGTCGAGACAATAGTCTCAAAAAATTACTCACAAATTCTCTAGGCTATCCCATGAAGGAAGAAGATCAACCCCTTATTTGAGTGAAACTCCGAGTGACCAACGACAATCTAGTAAGAGGAGGAGATTATCAGATGAATCTGTGAATAGATCATCCCAAGAATGTGCTCAAAATAGTGTTACAGATGCAACTTTCTTAAATAGGTTGCACATTAATATTCCAACACCAAAGAATGTAGGGAATACATCACGGCAAGAAAATATGTTCGGTATTTTTTTGTATATATATATATATGTTTTGTATATGTTTTTTTTTTTTTTTTTTTTTCTAATGTTAAATTATGTTTTTGTTAAATGTTGTAATTACTTTCAAATGTGTATGTGTAGAGGATGAGTTTAATGCGAGGGAATATAATGAAAGAGAGAGTGGGTATCATGAAGATTCCAATGTTGGTGGATATGGTGAAGGTGGATTCAAGAGGCGTTATCCAGAAATAGAATATTACACACCTACATCCACCTATCCCTCAGATGTCGGTGATGAGCTTTCTTGGGAATGGTTTACTGAAGAAATGACCCTTGAACGATGCTCAGGTGTTAAAATTAGGATGTAAAATGATTTGAGGAGCTTGGATCTCTCTCTCGAGAGTAAGAAAATATTGGAGATTGTTTTGCATTCATTGCAAAACTTTATGGATGCATATCAAAAGATGGGGCCACCGAATGATAATTTTATTGATTTGACGAGGATATGAAAGTCAGAGGTGATGGGAACTAATAAGTGGGAAGTAGTAAAAAGTAGAGTTTTAAAAGAAGATACAATTTCTATGTTCAATTTCAGAGAGGGGCCAAAGTGAAAGATGTTGAAGGTGCAATATTTTAAGAACCCCAACATAGCAGGACATATTTATAATAGAGTTTTGGAAGCATATGAAAAGTTGTCGCGGAATGATGATGTTCCACATTACTTTGCTAGAAACTTTTATGCAAATTTTTTCATGGACATGCACCCTGATTATACCAGCCTATTGTCCAATTATTATGGGGCTAGTAAAGGACGAACATATGATCGAAAATGGGCATATCAAAATGCAACATTGCAGAGGCCTACACGACCTTTAGTATCTTGTCCAACAGAGGTATTTTCCTCACATTCAAAGTTGTGAGCTATATTAGATGTAAGGAAGGAGGCTAGGAATGCAATCAGGGAAAATTTGGAATCATTTTTTTATGGTGTTGATGTTGATTTGAACCGTCAAAGAGCAGAAACCAATTCTCCAGCCAATTTTGTTTACAAAACAGATGATGAGATAGATACCATGTCAGTCGAAGATCTTAAGGCGTATGAATTTTTTTCTGTAATGGTTGTAAGATGTTAATTTAGAATGATGAACCAAACATCAGATTGGTATGTGTTATAGTTAGTAAATTTTTTATGCATTTAAGGATAGTTTTCTTGTAGTTATAGATCTAGATACATATAATTGTATATTTAGAAATAATTGAGTTGTT
>ML793191.1:148339-163269 GCA_009831015.1 Picea engelmannii | reverse complement strand
ATTGCGGAGTTTTCATTGGGTGATATGGGTTTTATTCCATTCCATTCAAATGATAATCAATTAACTTTAACAATGCTTTTGTAAATTTAAGCATATTGATCATCGCATCAATCTAGACCCCTCCCTTATTTTGATAGGGCGTAGACTCCTATCAATCCAAAACTTAGTAAAAACCGTGAACTCAAAATTGAAAATTCACAATGATAATAAAAGAGGAAATGAATAAGCTCATAAAGTTAGACCATGAACGTAACAAAATATTCTTGAACCTCAACAAAAATATGATGACACATTAGCAATAGTCAAGGAAAAATTAAAAAATAAATCACAAATTGAAACAATTGACCTGATAAAAGCAAAAAGGCTAGAAAAAATAATTGAACATAAATATTGGTTGATTTGGGTTAAGATAAGCTCTAATACCCATAAATATGACATAGTAAAACTCTGATCTTAAAAGGGTCATGGATATTTATAAATAAAAACATATTACAAAGATCAAGCTAAATTAAGGAAGGGTGTTCAAAAGGTAAAGGAAGCCAAAAAGAAAGGAAAATAAACAATAATTAAGAATAGAAAAGCTATTATTAGAGATAGAGGCCAAAATGATAACAATAAATAGCAATTTGAGACATTTCAAATCCTTTCTTGGAATCTTAACCTTCTAAGTTGATGTAGCTGCACCCTCCGCCTCGGCAAAGGCCTCTGCGCTAACCTCCCGATCTTTAAGGATCGTTCTAATTTTCCCTCGAGCCGGAGTGGCTCCTTCGATTATCCTCTGGAATCTCTTATTAAAATTGACCCACAGGTCTTTTCTACTCCTTACAGCCTCTAGGCCCGGTCACTATTCTCTCACGACAGACAAATAAAAATTCAGGATTCAGGGTTTGAAAATCCCCGATGCCGCAAAACTTTTGTTTCCCGATTTTCCGATCTCCGATATCCCGAAGTACTTCGACTTCCGCTAGTCCCCTGGGCTAGACCTTTGGGTCCATACGACATCCCTTTATATGACTGCAGTCCTATCATCTTTCGGGATTTCAGGGTTTCTGATGTCGAAATGTATGTGACCTCTTGTCCTCAGGATCCCCGATTCTCAGAATCCCGATATGACATCAACTAGGAACCCCTTTTTGACTTAGACACGATCAACGGTCGTGATCATCTACTAAATCAACGGCTCCAAATATCCCTCGATACTTCGCGATGCATTTGTCTTCGATTTCCCCGATCTCTCGAACTCTGATTTCCCGATATGACTCTCCCCTTTCGGGATTTTTTTTTCCGAAGGTCTCGATTTCTGCTATGCATCCCAACCGATGGACGACTCAGGTCTGCTTCGGGGTTTTCACCGTGGAGATTCTCGATCCCCTGTTATGACGAGATTACATCAACTGGGCCCCACAACGGAGCTTTCCTCCTTTCGGGATTTCGGACTTCGCAATTCTGAAATGCAAGTGTTTCCTATCTTCAAGATTCACGAAACACCGAACCTCGTCTTCTTTGGATTTTTGACACGTGTCCCAAATGGATGGACGGTCCAGATTAAATCTCGTTCTTTGCCAAATGCAAAGTAAAAAATACTTACCTATGTAAGCCCTGGTGTCCGGATCTCTGAATTGGATGATCACGCGACACGCGTCCTTACCTAGATCAACGACTGAAATCCTTTTGTTGTTTTGCGACTCAAAGGGTCTCGGACTCTTGGTCTCCAAAACTCTGATTTGCCGATGGTTCTCGATTCCTTCCACGTGTCCCAACAGATGGACAGTTCTGACTTATATCGGGGTTTTCACTATGGATTTACCCGATCTCCTGTCCATGGGATTTTCGATATCCCGAACCCCGATGCCTCGATATCCCGACACCTTTTGGGACTTTCTCCCGGTTTGAGAAGGTTTAAACCCTGTGCACCTCCTGTCAGATCGGACGACTGACGGGTAACTAGGTGAGGATCCGACGGCTCATGATCTCCTGAGCTTGAAACTCTTGACACAGTCATAACTTCCTCACTTCTTTTTCAGATCGGACGGCTGATGGGACTTCGCTAATTCTCTACAGAGAATTATAACCGTCTGTTTCTTCCCCCTAACGATTTCTACAAAGTGAAACCAAGGATTCTTCCCTGGATTTATCCACCTATGCCACAAACTTCAATGCCTTCTAATCACTCAGATGCATCAACTTCTTGTACTACCTTCAATAGTTTCAAAGGCTTTATCCTTCCTGAACTTTCTTATAATTTCGAGTCTTAAGAAGACCCTTGCACGCACTCCTTGCGGCATCCTCCAAACACTCAAAGTGTTGAATTCTCTTCGACCTTGCGCACGCTCTATAGCAACGGTCTCTCAATACCTTTCTCAGGTTCGAAACTATGAGATTTTCCTTGGCCTGCACACCCCTTGCACAGCTCCTGTACCTGACTGTACCTCTACGTGAATATGAGAACAAACGCTATCTCTTCTGAGATTTTAGAGACGAACCTTTGAACCTTTTTTCAATGCATTCCTTGCGGACAATTTAACTGCACTCCTTACAGGAACTCTTGCTCAAACAGAGAAACAATTGAAACTCGTTTCACTTCTCTTCCCTCTTAGATTTCAAACATTCAACAATAAATCATTCACACATAGCATAAAAGCAATTGCATGATAGGAAGAGTGAAACATTCATGAGCATAACATTCAAATATGCATACACAGAGAATATATGAACACCATGAGTCTGAATCACAGTTTCTTTGTATTAATTCAGAACCTCTGTACATGGGGTCTGCTACACAACTCTCTGCTTCTCTTCTATGCTCCCTTCTGATGCTTCCTCCTTCTATGTTACAATTACACAATGAGGGTGTCTATATCCGTTTTCCCTCCACTCCTAAAACTATCTCATCAGAGAATTCAAAGCTAGCTACTAACATAAATGCTTTCTACCTACTATGGACAAGAGCGGATCGCTCAAGGTCCTTTACAATATATAAGTACGCCTCTCTTTAACTATCACATTTAAGTTTGGCGCATCCAATTTTCAAAAGTTTTTAAACAATTTATCATGTGCTCAAAATGTGTTGCGCTTGTCCCATGCTCGCTTGACGTTGGCGATGCTC
Organism: Picea engelmannii; assembly: GCA_009831015.1. Lineage (NCBI taxonomy): Eukaryota > Viridiplantae > Streptophyta > Pinopsida > Pinales > Pinaceae > Picea > Picea engelmannii. The sequence goes on along the minus strand of ML793191.1, from coordinate 160,163 downwards.
CTGCATCATACTCCCTTGCTTGAAAAATTTCATGGGCTCCTGTCCATGAGCTCTCACACGGTTTGTCCATGCTTCTGAATCTCTGTTTCATTCTCCCAGCTGGCATATTCAACTGGATGTCCTTTCCATTTGACCAAGTATTCAAATTATTCCCTTCGTCTGGTCTTCTTGCTAACTCTTTTGTCTAGTATGTGCTCCATCTGTGGCTTTTTTGCAACTAGCATCTGATTTTTCCACTGAACCTCTACCTGTTCATCATTTGTTCCTGCTTCCTCATCTTTGTATGGGTACAAATATGAGATATTGAATATCGGAGAAATTCTGATCCCTTCGGGTAATTCAATCTCATAAGCATTTTCCCCAAACTTCTTCAAGACCCTACATGGTCTGATTTTCTTCATCTTTAGTTTATTATATGTTCCTCTTGGGAACCTTTCCTTTCTCAGGTGTTCCAGAATCAAATCACCAACTTCAAATTGAAGTTGTCTCCTGTGTTGATCTGCTCTTCGCTTATACTCCTGGTTTGAACTCTGTAATCGCCCCTTCACCCGGCTGTGAAGTTCCTTCATCGCATGTGCAAAATCTTCTGCACTAGCGCTCCTAGTTGCAATCTGTTCTGAATCTCTCAATTCAGAAATTCCCCTCAGCTGCATGCCATAGACAATTTGAAATGGACTCTACCCTGTACTTCTGTTTATTGAATCATTATAAGAAAACTCCTCCTGTGGTAATATGTTGTCCCACTGGTTGTGGTGTTCTGTCACCAGGCTCCTCAGCAAGTCTCCCAGACTCTTGTTTATGACTTCTGTCTGTCCATCCGTCTGAGGATGATAAGCTGAAATGAACGAAAAATTAGTTCCCATCTTCTTCCATAAGGTCCTCCATAAGTGTCCCACGAACTTAGTGTCTCGATCCGAAACTATGCTCCTTGGTAAGCCGTGAAGTCGAATGACTTCTTTGAAAAACAAATTCGCAATGTGAGTTGCGTCACTGGTTTTCTGACATGGAATAAAATGTTCCATTTTGGAGAATCTATCCACCACCAAAAAGATTGAGTCAAATCCTCTTTGTGTTTTTGGCAAACCCAATATAAAATCCATGCTGATTGCATCCCACGGCCTCTCAGGTATGGGAAATGGTTCATAAAATCCTTCATTTTGTCTGTTTCCTTTTGAATGCTGACAAATTTTGCATTTATATACAAATCTTTTGACGTCGGCTCGCATTTTTGGCCAAAAATATGACTCATTCAGCTTTGCGAACGTTTTTTCATGACCAAAGTGTCATGTTAATCCTCCACTGTGTTTCTCCTTCAGCAGGTTCTCCCTCATGGAGCATTTTGGAATACAAAGTTGATTACCTTTAAACAGTAATCCTTCCTAGATCATGTATTCTATCCATCGGCTTCTGTCTTTGAGAATTGGATTCTCATCTACTTCATATGCCTCCTTAAAATCTGGATCATATCTGTACATGTCCCTGAGGTCATCAAAACCCAGTGTTTTGACTTTGAACTCTTGCAATAGAAAACACTTCCTGCTCAAAGCATCAACAACCTTGTTAACAGTTCCAGAAATATGTTTAATCACAAAAGTGAAATTTTGCATATACTCAACCCATTTAACATGTCTCTGATTCAACTTTTCCCATTGAGTCACAAACTGCAGTGCATGATTGTCACTGTACAAGACAAACTCTTTGGGAATCAAGTAGTGTCTCCACTTCTTCAATGCCTGGATGATAGCATAGAACTCCTTGTCATATGTGGATTACTTTACCTTCTCTTCATTCAGCTTCTCACTGAAATATGCTATCGGCCTATCCTCTTGACTCAAGACTGCCCCTATTGCAAATCCACTTGCATCGCATTTCACTTGGAATGTCTTTTGGAAATCCGGCAACACCAAGATTGGTTGTTCCGTAATCTTCCTCTTCAACAGATTAAAAATATTCTCAGCCTCTTATGTCCAGTGAAAATATTTGTGTCTTTTTTTAACTGTGTCCATCATCGATGCACTAATTCCACTGAAATTCCTGATGAACTTCCAGTAGAAACTAGCTAATCTGTGAAAACTTCTCACCTCAAATATGTTCTTCGGTGATGGCCAATTCTTGATCACTTCTACCTTATCTGGATCCATCCTTAATTTGTCTGAAGAAATAACAAATCCCAAGTAAATGAGATATGTCTTCATGAATGAGGATTTCTTCATATTTATCAGCAGCTTCTCTTGCTGTAATCTCTTCATCACAATAGCCAAGTGTTTTAGATGCTCTGCCTTTGTTTTACTGAAAATCAGTACGTCATCCAGATACACAATGACAAATTTCCCGATGAATTCTTTCAAGACTTCGTTCATCAGCCTCATAAAGGTACTTGGCACATTTTTTAAGCCAAACGGCATAACAAGCCATTCATACAACCCTTCGTTAGTCTTGAATGTTGTTTTCCATTCATCACCTTCCCTCATACGAATCTGGTGATAACCACTTTTCAAATCAATCTTTGAAAAATACTTTTCTCCACTTAAGAAATCCATCAAATAATCCATCCTTGGTAATGGAAATATATACCTGATGGTTATCTTGTTAATGGCTCTTGAATCAGTACACATCCTCCAGCCTCCGTCTTTCTTTGGACTGAGTACTGTCGGAACAACACATGGGCTCAAGCTTTCTCTAACCAACCCTTTGTCCAACAAATCGTGGACTTGTCTTTTGACCTCTTCATTCTCTTGCGGCCTTAGTCTGTACGCGGCTTTATTTGGCAAACTGGCTCCAGGTATGAGATCAATATGGTGACTCACACTTCTGATTGGTTGCAATGAACGAGGTAGTTTGTCCACTATTATGTTAGCAAACTCTCCCAATAGTTCCTGAACCTCTTCTGGTAAATCGTCCACTCTCGTGCTGGTCAAAACAATTTTCGGTTTCCTGATCACAATGAACTGCGGTTCCTCCTTATTCTTGACCTCGGTAAGGAGTTCCTTCCCACTCATGAGAAGTACAATGTTACTTACTTTAGGTTTCACTTCCTTATCTTTGATTGGAAGCAACATATGAGTTCTCCCATTCCTTTCTAGGGTGTATGTGTTCATCCTCCCATCATGAATCACATTTTTGTCATATTTCCACAGTCTACCCAACAATAGATGACAAACATCCATAGGAATAACATCACAGAGTATCTTATCATTATATCCTCCTATCTTAAATTAAACTAAACATTGTTTAGTGACATTTACCTGATGTCCCTTTTGTAGCCATGAAACTCTATATGGACTCAGATGTTCACTCATCTCCAGCGCCAGCTTTTCTACCATCTTTGTCAAAACGATATTATCCATGCTACCACTGTCCAAAATGACCTTGCATACCCTGTCCTTGGTTTTGCAAGTAGTCTGAAAAAGTCTATTTCTTTGGGTTGAGTTCTCCACCTCCTTCTCTGGTGTTAAGAGAACTTTTCACATCATTAGTGATCTTCTGCCTTCAACATCTTCTGCCTCAACATCTCGCCTTTGTGCTTTGGTGATGTGAGTCTCTCCACCCTCTTTCTTTTTATCTGGACATTCATAAGATTTGTGTCCAGTCTTTCCACATGTGAAGCATTTTAGCACTCCACCTCTTCCTCTTCCTCTACCTCTAGTACGAGGAAAAGTATTATTATCAACATAATCTCCTCTCTGCTCAGTATGTTGTCCTCTCTGTTCAACATATCACCCTCGCTGTGAGCTTCCACCTCTTTCAGTTCGAGTTTGAGGTTTCTTCCAGTCCTCCTTAGGTTTTTTATTTTTATCTTGGACAACTGATTTGCCCCTGGCTTGACTTCTGCCTCGGCCTCTTTGACCCTTCTTTCGGCTCAGCTTCTCCTCAACCTTTAGAGCCATTTGATAAGAATCTTCCACCGTTCGAATGGTTACCATACTCATCCCATCCTGAATATCATATCTCAGGCCATTCATGTATCTGGCAACCTTTTCATCATCGCTTTCCCGATGACCTGCCCTGATGTTCAACCTGTAGAATTCTTCAGTGTATTCTTTCACTGTCATCAACTTATGTCTCAGTTTCTGCATCCTCCTGAAAAGAGTAATTTGGTAATCTCTAGGGATGAATTTTGCCTTCATCTTTGCAATCATCCTATCCCAACTCCTGATTTTCTGCTTGCCTCTGCAACGTCTGTCCGCTTGTAGTTCATCCCACCACAATGCTGCATGTCCCTTCAATATTATGACCGCATGCTTGACCTTCTTGTCTTCCTTGACATCTTCATAGTCAAAGTATGTGTCCAGGGCTCTAATCCAGTCTAGAAGTTCTTCAGCATCCAGGTTTCCTTCATAAACTGGGATGTCCATTTTCACTCTTGCACCCATTCTTGCAACAGCTCTGATCAAGCGTTCATTTGTGGCATCTTCCGCTGAAACTTCTTCTTCTTCATGTTCAACTTCATTTTCAATTTCAGAATCACTAAGATCCCCAATACCGACTGTGTGTCTCTTTGATGTCTCCATGTCTTCAAGTCTGGCATGTAAATCATGCATCTCTCCTGCCATGGCTGGGTCAGGCATCTACCTACCTCTTCTTCTTGGTATTTCCCTTTCCTCTGGCAGATCAGGTGTTTGCATGTCTCTTCTTCTAGGCGGCATGGTGAAAATTTTCTTTCCCTTACTACAAAAAGCAAATAATCCATTATGGGATCTGATACCAAACCTGATGCAGATGCACCCTCTGCCTTGGCAAAGGCCTCTGCGTTCACCTCTCAGTCTTTAAGGATCGTTCTAATTTTCCCTCAAGCCGAAGTGGATCCTTCGATTTTCCTATGGAATATCTTATTAAAATTGACCCACAGGTCTTTTCTGCTCCTTACAGCCTCTAGGCCCGGTCCCTGTTCTCTCACGACAGACAAATAAAAATTCAGGATTCGGGGTTTCAAAATCACCGATGTCGCAAACCTTTTGTTTCCCAATTTTTCGATCTCCGATATCCCGAAGTACTTTGACTTCCGCTAGTACCCTGGGATAGACCTTTGGGTGCATACAACCTCCCTTTATATGACCACAGTCCTATCACCTTTCAGGATTTCGGGGTTTTTGATGTCGAAATGTATGTGACCTCTTGTCCTCAGGATCCCCGATTCTCTGAATCCCAATATGACGTCAACTAGGAACCCCTTTTTGACTTAGACATGATCAACAGTCGTGATCATCTACTAAATCAACGACTCCATATCTCCCTCGAGACTTCACGATTTCAAATTCCGAAATGCATTTGTCTTCAATTTCCCCGATCTCTCGAACTCTGATTTCCTGATATGACTCTCCCCTTTGGGGATTTTTTTTTCCGAAGGTCTCGATTTCTACCACACGTCCCAACCGATGGATGAATCAGGTCTTCTTCGGGGTTTTCACCGTGGAGATTCCCGATCCCCTGTTATGACGAGATGACGTCAGCTGGGCCCCACAACGGAGCTTTCCTCCTTTCGGGATTTCAAACTTCGCAATTCCGAAATGCAAGTGTTTCCTGTCTTCAAGATTCACGAAACGTCGAACCCCGTCTTCTTCGGATTTTTGACACACATCCCAAATGGATGGATGGTCCTGATTAAATCTTAGACTTCGCCAAATGCAAAGCAAAAAATACTTACCTATGTAAGCCCCGGTGTCCGGATCTCCAAATTGGATGATCACGCGACACGCGTCCTTCCCTAGATCAACAACTAAAATCCTTTTGTTGTTTCGTGACTCAAAGGGTCTTGGACTCTTGGTCTCCAAACCTCCGATATGCCGATGGTTCTCGATTCCTTCCACGTGTCCCAACAAATGGACGGTTCTGACTTATATCGGGGTTTTCACTATGGATTTACCCGATCTCCTGTCCACGGGGTTTCCGATATCCCGAACCCCAACGCCTCAATATCCCGACACCTTTCGGGACTTTCGCCCAGTTTGAGAAGGTTTAAACCCCGTGAACCTCCTGTCAGATCGGACAGCTGACGAGTAACTAGGTGAGGAGCCAATGGCTCACGATCTCCTGAGCTTGAAACTCTTGACATAGCCATAACTTCCTCGCTTCTTTGTCAGATCGGATGACTAACGGGACTTCGCTAATTCTCTACAGAGAATTTTGACCATCTGTTTCTTCCCCCTAACGATTTCTACAAAGTGAAACCAAGGATTCTTCCCTGGATTTATCCACCTGTGCCACAAACTCCGATGCCTTCTAATCACTCAGATGCATCAACTTCTTGTACTACCTTCAATAGTTTCAAAGGCTTTATCCTTCCAGAGCTTTCTTATAATTTCAAGTCTTAAGAAGACCCTTGCGTGCACTCCTTGCGGCAACCTCCAAACACTCAAAGTGTTGAATGCTCTTCGACCTTGTGCACGCTCTGCAGCAATGGTCTCTCAATACCTTGCTCAGGTTCGAAACTCTGAGATTTTCCTCGGCCTGCACACCCCTTGCACGGAACCTTTACCTGACTGTACCTCTTCTTGAATATGAGAACAAACGCTATCTCTTCTGAGCTTTCAGAGACGAACCTCTGAACTTGAGAAAAAATAAGCATTGCTAAGATAAGAACAAATTTTGAGGAGCTCCATATGAAACTGGGTGTTGGTGTCAATTCCTAAAAAGTCGTGGGATGAAAGAGTTTGTCACCTTTGTGACATTAAGAAGGTTGAAGATGAAAAACACTTTCTCTTAGATTGTCCAGCCTATACCAGATTAGATCTCATCTTCAAAATATTTGTCACACTACCAACCTTCATAACCTCTAACCTCTTAACTCAACACTACTACTTAAACAAAATTCTAAAGAATCACAAGTAATCACGTACCCTCTTAAGGTTGGGTCTTAGTGAAAGTTAATCATCATCATCATCATTTTAAAAAATAAATATTAAATTTAACAATTTAATTTTCTAATTACACATTATGTAATTAGAAAAAATATCCATATTTTAGATACAATATCATTTTCATTTAAAAAAAAAAGAAAATATTCAATTTCACATTTTCTGATTCTAACATATAATGAATCCATATAATGATTAATAGTAACATCAATGGATCATATTTATAGAAAGTAGAACAGAGATATGTATTTTGAAATAGTCACTATATGTATTTTGTAGGTAGATATTTTACTACTTGTTGAAATTTGGGATAGAAAAAGAACCGTCTATAGTCCTATTTTGATTTCAAGGAGATCATTGCACTTATGATCGATATGTAATAAAAAGTTTCACTTAATTCATAATAGAATAATAGTGGAACAATTTTTCCGCTTAAAAAAAAAAGCAAAATAGAGATATGCAAAAATTGACATGAATACATCATATAATATATACAAACATCAACAGAATATATAACCACAGTAAGAAGATGATGTTTTTATTATGGATTTAAAGGGACATGAAAACACTGTTCAGATCATAACAAAAAAAAACCACAGTAATCTGGTCCGGACTCTCTACTACATATGTAAGATATTCAGTCGGAGCTGAAAAATCTCTTCCTCACTTGAACGCCGAAATATGCAAGCTTCTCAGGGGGTGGAAGGATTTTCTTGACACTCTCTCTCTCCATACATGCATTCACCCACTCATGAAGCCTTGGGAACTGAGTGTTCAATGGTATCTTCCAATTACCCATTATTTCCCAGGCAAGGAACCAAGAGGCAAATGGAATGAACACAATATCCATGAACCCAAACTGTTCCCCTCCAAAATAAGGCTTAATACCTCCAGAGAGTTCATTAAGCGCTCCTTCCAACAATCCCAGGTACTCCAAGATATTACGCTTAACCTATTCCTGGGCATCCCCTTTGTATTTCACAATAAATAAACTGGGGATTATAGTGAAGATGTTACATTCCCCCTCCCCTACAATTGTGAATCATCCCTGATACACATCACATGCCGAAAACATATACACATTTACATTACAACGTTAAAAAAATAGAAACAATCTCTGCAAATTTTACCCTCCAACAACAGTCCCAACCAAAATATCTCATTCTTCTCAACTTGTTGACCCAAGGAATGCACCCCCTTCACTACCTTCAGTCCATCAAGATGCACCATTCTTTGATTTGGGATATCAACGCTGACCAATAATTTCTGAGATGAGGTTCTAGAACTCTAGCTATCCAAAAATGGAGTCATGTATTTTTCAACTTCTATTTTCTTCATAATTGACAAAAAATTGTGGGTGTTCCTCCTACATTGTTTCTTCATGCTCCCATGTTGCATCTTTAGAACCGTAGCAGGTCCATTGAACCTTTACCATCCCTATGGATTTTTTCCTAAGCACTTTAACTTTCCGGTCCAAGATGTATACTGGTTTGACTAAGAAATCTCCTTCGTGCTCCACCTGGATCACAGTCCAATCAATTATGTGGTTGGGGTCAGGAACATATTTCTTTAATAATGACACATGAAAGACATTATGCACTCTCATAGATGCATGAAATATTAGTATGTATTCAATTGGACCTATCTTTTCTAATATTTCAAAAGGTCCACAATATCTTGCTACCAACTTTGGGAAACAACCCAATCTTATCAAACTTCTTTTTGCTTCCACTTTAGGAAAACATGTTCTCCCACTTTAAAATATCTGAAAATTATGTTCTTGTCTGCATAACTTTTCTACCTATCCTAGGTAGTCTTTAAATTATGTTTGATATTTTTCATTTTCTCTTCCATTTCTTTTAACAAATTAGTTTGGCCCAATGATGACTCTGTCTACTGGGTTGTCCCAATTCACTGGTGTGTTACACTTTCTTCCATACAAAGCTTCAAATGGGATCATTTTTAATGAGGTTTTATATCCATTATTAAAAGCAAACTCCACTAAGTGGATATAGTCTTCCCATTTTGATGGATGATCCATCACATGCATTCTGAGTATGTCCTCAATTATTCTATTGGTCATCTCTATTTTCCCATTTGACTATGGGTGATATGTCATACTAAAATTCATATTTGTCCCAAATCCTTTGAACAAACCTTGTCAAAATTTGGATGTAAACTTGGAATCTCTGTCTAAAACTATTTCCTTAGGCACTCTATGTAACCTGAAAACTTCCTTCATGTAAATCTCTGCAATATTTTCTACCTTGTGTGTTGTCTTTACAGGAATGAAATGTGTCACCTTAGTCAATTTGTCCACCACCACCATGATGGAATCATGTTGCTTCATTGTTCTGGGTAGATTTGTAATAAAACCTACTGTAACCACTTTCCACTTCCATTATGGAATGGGAAATGGCTGCAATAGACTCACTAGATGTATGTGCTATGTTTCCACTTTTTGGCACTCTAGACATTGGGGTATGTAATCAACCACTTCTTTCTTCATTCTGGGCCAAAACTATTGGTTCCTTACAACTGTAATAGATTTCTGATATCCCGGGTTCCCAACATATGGCACGTTGTGAATTTATCTCGACATGATATGTTTCATCTCTATGGAATTTGACGCATACACCTTTCCCCTTCACAAGAAGATTCCATCATTTTTTAATTCATAATTTTTTATTTTCTGTTGTGAATTTTCTCGCTGTAAGTTTTCCTTTAATTGCAAATAAATTGGATCTGAATTTGTTGCTTTAATAATTTAGCCTTCAAATATGTCCTGTACATGTTGATGGCTGAAACATTCACTTCACAGGCTCTTCTACTGAGTGCATCAACCACTTTCTTTTCTTTTCCCTTAATATGTTTAATTTCAAAACCGTACTCACTAAGAAACTCCAACCATCTAGTTTTCTTGGAATTTAATGTTGGTTGTCCAAATAAATGTTTCAGACCACAATGGTCTATTATTAGCTCAAGCCTCTTTCCCATTAGGTGATGTCTCCACATTTTTAATGCATGTACAATTGCTACTAATTATAGATCATGAGTAGCATAATTTATCTCATGCTCCTTTAGTTTCTGGGACTCAAAACATACCACGTGATCTTTTTGACTGAGGACTCCACCGAGCCCTTCCTTGCATGCACCTGTACACACTAAAAAGTCTTCATTTGGGTATACAACATGTAATATGGGCACACTTGTCAAAATCGTTTTCAATTGCTAGAAACCCTCTTCACATTTTGGCGTCCACTCAAATTTCACTCCTTTCTTTTGCAATGAAGTGATTGGGCTTGCATTCTTTGAAAATCCTTTTATGAATCTTCGGTAATAACCCACAAGACCCATAAATGATTTGACCCCCATGATATTTCTTGGTGTTGACCATCCTCTAATGGACTATATCTTATCAGTATCAATTGCTATCACATCCGCTAAAATAATATGCCCCAAGTAATGGATCTTCTTTTGATAAAATATGCACTTACTTAGATTGACATACAACTTATGCTCCCTTAAAACCTTTAGCACCATTATTAGATTCTCCTTGTGCTTCTCTTCAGACTTAGAGTCGATGAGAATATCATTTAAAAAAATAATTACAAACTTGTCTAGGTACTCCCTGAACACTACATTCATTAGACACAGAAAAACATTCAGGGCATTTGATAGTCCAAATGGAACTACCGTGAATTCATAATTCCCATAACTTATTCTAAATGTTGTTTTGATGATATCTTATTCTTTAATCGTCACTTGATGATAGCTATATCTCAAGTTAATATTGGAAAGGATTCTCGCACCCTTCAATTGATCAAATAATCATCAATTCTCGATAAATGATACTTGTTCCTTATTGTGACCTTGTTCAGTTGTCTGAAATCAATACAAAACCTTAATGTCCCATCTTTATTCTTCACAAAAAGAACCAGGTCTCCCCAAGGTGATACACTTGGGAATATGTACTCCTTCAAGAGTTCTTCTAGCTACATCTACAACTCTTTCAATTTTGGTGTTCCCATTCTATAAGGTGTCTTGGAAATTGGGGCAACACCTAACACCAAATCAATAGAGAAATTGATATCCCTCTTTGGTGGTAGCCCTGGGATTTCCTCAAAAACATCTACAAAATCTCTCAAGATTGGATGGTTTTCAAGACTGACCATTTTATCTCTAGCTTCCTCTTCCATGTGGGATGCAAATTTTTTTCATCCTTTCCTGAAACTCTTTTTCAGCAACATGAATCATAATTCTCTAAACTACAACTCTTTGAATGAATTGTATCTTTCCTTGATTCCCTTTCTCATCAATACAAGTGATTTTCTTGTTGTAACAATCTAGGACAAAATGGTTTTTTCCAACCAATCCATGCTAATTAGATAGTCATATGAACCCAAAGGTATAATGTTCACATTTACCTTTGTGCTGAGTCCAATCATCTCTATTGGACAATATTTAACCAACTCATTGATGTTTCTCTTAGCCTCCATTTCCAAATGAACTAACCAAGATTTTTTATGCTTACTCCTTTGAAAATGAAATATTTCAATAATATTAGAGTTTATGTAACTATGGCTAGCTCCAGAATCAATTAAAATTTCCATAGACTGATTATTGATCTTACCTTCCACTTCAATCATGGGGGACTGGTATTCTTCTTACTTATTGTCCAAGACTGCATAAATCCTTGGAATGCTTCCTCCCATGTCTTCCATTGTTTCAGCCTCTGCAATTTTGTGAACATTTCTCATCCTTTCTCCTTTGTGAGGGGAATCCTTATAAACGTGAATCCCATCACATCCCCAACATTGTACAAGATGTTGCCTTGTCCTTTTCCCAAAATCATTTGTTGTCTCGTTTTCATTTTGGGATGACTACCCTTGTTGATTGACTTGGGAGTTGTTCTTGAAAAAGGGTGTCTTAAAACCTTTCTCCCTTTACTCCCTCTTTCCTTTACTCTT
>ML793191.1:86933-114827 GCA_009831015.1 Picea engelmannii | reverse complement strand
GATCGAGCTTCCAAGTGGGTTATCCATTGTTGATCTATGGATTGCATAAATATTTCTAAACATGCATGTGAGGAAATGTGGAGGATTAGTTTATAAACCAAATAAAAACCTTTCTGACATGTGCGAGAATCACGGAGAGTCCCGAAACCCTATGGAGTTGTGCCTTGTGTTGGCACCCAAAGTTTTGGGTCTAGTTTTTCATGCATGCACACAGGAAAGTTGTGAGTGCTCAGCCATAAGTTTAATTCGAGTTCCTAAGGATATGCATGAAATGATTCCATAGTGCATGCACCATTCTGATTATTGTTAAGCAATGTGTCAAGTCAAAAGGAGGTCAAGAGCACATTGGTCCAAGTTTTTTTCAGTTGAGTGCATCTGTCCGAGTTTTGTCAGTTGTGCCAGAAGTAAGAAAGGAATCACTGGGATATATCTCGCAATGATGATTTCCTGTAGAATATGAAGACATGGGGTGGCTAGAAGACGATCTAGCGAGGAAGTTAATATTTCCCCTGATGCAGAGAAAATACGTGGAGCCTTGGCAAGTACCAGAAGCATGTGAGTCCATTAGATTAGATAAGCGAGTGCAGGACAATGCTTCCCAACAGAAAAAATATATAAAAGGGAGATCTCATCTCAGACAAGAGGTTGGTTGATTTCCAAATGCATTAGTCCCCAAGCTCTGAGTTAGTCTATTGTAATATTTTGTTGTATGGAGAAGTCTTTTATGTATTTTAAGTTGTCCGAATCTTAAGGCTAAATGTAAGACGCATATTGTTGTATTCCCATTGTTTATACAGTAATGAGATGAAGTCTTATGGTTGTTTAGCTCAATTATTCAACACAATGTATATCCCTAATATGATGGAATATGTTCAGTAATAAAGATATGGAAGTTATGTTCTATCTTGTTTTTATTATGAATGAATAGCACATGTGCGTGTATTGTTTTAATTCTTAGTCCTTGCTATATTATAATATATGAGTTACATGGATGGAATTTACAGTATTGTTTGGTAATTTTGATCCTCCATCCTCGACATATGACCTTATGGTCTTTGTGATCCTCTCTAAATATCAGGTGAGACCTTCATCTACCTTGGTCGAGGATTGATATGTCGATGCTTAGGGGTTTTTGTTGCACATGTTCTAGACGAACCATGCATGTCAAACCCCCCAGTGTTAAGAAGTTCAGTGCACGCATAAGCGTGAATTGAAATAATGATGCTACACAATGCCAACAAATGGTTCCATTACCAGGACATGAATTCTTGTTGAGATTGATCAAGGAAACGAGAAATGTGGTGGAATCCCTCTAAGTAAGAGATTCAATTTCAATGGATAGAAGCGAAAGAGGATGAGTTTTCTCTATGAGAGATGAAAGGATTTCAAGTGAATGCAAAGGAATGGAAAGGTATATATCTTTACTCTGATCTGCATGAACTATTTTTAACATAATTTCCATGTTTTTTGCATGAATGGTTAAAAACACAAATGTAAGTTAATTTGACTGTATTACTATCAGAGTTAATAGTATGGGATTAAGCCAATATTGATAATCTAAAGGCACTAGATAACAATTGGACTCGAGCTATTGATTTATGGTTTTCCTGAGTGAAGGAAGGTTACATTCTTGAGTCTTCAATAGAATATACCAATTCTTTCAATGAGGCTGAAAGAAAGTTTGTAGAAGGTCCTAGAAAGTGCATGTTAGAAGAGATTCCCCTTGGATCAAGATGTTGTTCCTAGAGAAAAAAATTATGTGCATGGAGCCTAATAAGATGGCCGAGTAAATCCCCTAGTGCTGGTGGGGCTTTCTGGAAAAAGTTGGGGGAGAAAGAAATATAGTATTAATCTAGTGAGGGGATCGAGGAAGTTGTTGAGATGAGGTGATGAATGTAATGGAGACAAAATAGTAGAGGAGAAAAAGAGCCGAAATATATGCAAGAAGAGATGAGTTGAGGGAGAAAACTTAGTGGAATATTAAAGAAGAGGTAGCCAAGGGTGTGTAGTGAGGTGTCGGGCTCAAAATGAAGAGGAAGCTCACACTAGGTAGTGGTGTGGGGGATCATGTTGTACCAATGTGGAGCATAGGCGATGACATGCTTGCGAAGAGGCTTGGATTTGAAGATACCAGTAGTGGCAGAGTGTAGATAGGACCAAGAAATGAATCATGTAGTGGCAGTGTGCGAATAGGCTCGGACGCAGAAGAGCATGTTGGTGGTGTGTAGTTACATCATGAGAAGAAGGTGTAGAAGGTGATTTCTCTATAAGTGAAGTAAGACGAAGGCTCCCCTAGTGGTGGAGGAGATGAATTTGTAATGTTGGAGAGTCTTGCACGACTACAGTTATATATCTATTTAGGTCCCCTCAAAGAAATTTCAAGAGAAGATGGTATTACCCCCTCTTTTCTCCACCCCCCTTGCATATTTATGAAGTAGGAGCATCACTAGTGTCAAGCAAGCATGGGGCAGACGCCAACGCATTTTGACATATGATAAAATTATTTGAATCATCTTGAAGTTAATGCGCCAATCTTAAATGAATCCATTAAGAAGGAGCGCCCTTGTATAATGTAAATAGACCTTGAGCGATTCGCTCTTGTCCTTAGTAGATAGAAGGCATTTATGGTAGTTAATGCAAATAGGTAGAATTAAATTCATAGATTAGATAGTTTATAAGGAAGGAGGGAAATGGGATGTAGACACCCTCACTTGTATTATTGTAACATTAGTGTAAAGGGCATAGAGGAGAAGCAGAGAGTTGTGTAGCAGACTCCATGTACAGAAGTTCTGAATTAATACAAGAAAGTTGTGATTCAGACTCATGGTGTTCATATATTCTCTGTGTATGTATGCTAAATGTTATGCTCATGGTTATTTTAATCTTTCTATCATGCAATTGATTTTATGCTATGTATGAATGATTTCTTGTTGAATGTCTGAAATCTGAGAGAGAAAGAGAGTAAGAAAAATGAGTTTCAATTGTTTCTCTATCTGAGCGAGAGTTCCTGCAAGGAGTGCAGTCAAATTATCTGCAAGGAGTGCGCTGATAGAGGGTTCATAGGTTTGCCTCTTAGAGCTCAGATAGGGTAGCTTTGTTCTCATTCACTCAGAAGTGCAGTTAGGCACAGGAGCCGTGCAAGGAGTGTGCAGGCCGAGTGAAGTCTCAGGGTTGAAAACCTGAGTGAAGTACTGAGAGACTGTTGCTACAGGTGTGCACAGATTCGAAGGGAGTCAAGTATTTGAAAGTGTTTGAAGGTCTGTCTCAAGGAGTGTGAGCAGGGGTTTTCCGAAAGGCTCAGAGTTGGAGAAAGTTCAGGGGGATTTGGACCTTCGAAGGAGTCGAAGGAAGGCAGAGGCAAAGCTCCTGGAATAATTGGAGGAAGGCGTAGTGATGAGGGACTGCAGGAGGACGAGCTCCGCGGAGAGAGACACCTTGCTTAGTTTGTACAGAGGTTCTCAGAGGAAGAGACAGACAGTTGAAATTCTCTGTGGAGAATCCGCGAAGTCCCGTGATCCGTTAGATCTCACGGAGGAGCATGGAAGTTATAACGAGTGCTTCGAAAGGTTCTAATATTAGGAGGAGTTAGAAGAATAGTGTGGGGCCAGAGGATTCAGCGAGGCAGACAGGTGATGCACTATCGACGTAGAAGTCAACCGCGTTGACCATTTTGGAGTTTCATGAGTCGAAGTCCCAAAAGCCTTGCATCAGGACTCGCGAACTCGTGAAGTGCGAAGTCCCAAAACGACGAGAAGTATAACCGTGGGGCCAGCGCCGAGAAATGTGTCGGAGTCTGACATTTCAGGATTTCGGGGAATATAGCATCGGGATTTTAGGGTTCGTGGAGTAGAGTTGCATGTCATAGCAACTCGCGAACTCACGAAAGCTGAAAAGATGGAGTTGACTGTTTCGAGAGCTCGGGATTCCGGGGACATAGTGAGCAGGCGCATGACCACAAGATTCATGATATTGAAAAGTATGATTCCTTAAAGTGTGAGGGAGGAATCTCACGAGGTTTCACTGTGGGTGCAGATTTCCCGAAAGGGAAATAGAAGGGCGTTTTAGAGTCCTTCGGGCCAAGGAGAGAAGAACGATCCTGTTGACATGGACCTTCTGACCCGCGGGTTGGGGAAGGGAAGGCTGCATCATCATTTTGTATTAGAGCACATAAAGGTTCTTTTCTTTCTACAGCAGAGAAAAAGAGAATTCACTATGCCGTCGAGAAGAAGGGACAGACAAACACCCGATCCACCAGAGGAGAGGGAAATGCCGAGAAGAAGGGGTAAGCAGATGATTGATCCAACCATGGAGAGAGAGATGCGTGATCTACGAGCCAGAATCAAAGACATGGAGACAGCACAGAAGCGTATAGTCAGTGCTGGGGATCTTAGTGATTCTGAAAGTGAAATTGAGACTGAACATGAAAGAGAGGAAGTTGCAGCCGAAGATGCAGCAAACAAACATTTGATTAGAGCTATTGCAAGAATGGGTGCAAGAGAAAAAATGGACATTTCAGTTTATGAGGGAAATCTGGATGCAGAGGAGCTTCTAGACTAGATTAGAGCTCTGGACACATACTTTGACTATGAAGATGTCGAAGAAGACAAGAAGGTCAAGCATGTTGTCACAAGATTGAATGGACATGCAACATTGTGGTGGGATGAACTATAAGCTGACAGACGCTGCAAAGGCAAGCAGAATATCAAAATATGGGATAGAATGATCACGAAGATGAAGGTGAAATTCATCCCCAGAGATTATAAAATTACTCTGTTCAGGAGAATGCAGAACTTGAGATAGAAGCTGATGACAGTGAAAGAATACACTGAAGAATTCTACAGGCTGAACATCAGGGCAGGTCATCGAGAAAGCGATGATGAAAATTTTTCCAGATACATGAATGGCCTGAGATACGACATTCAGGATGAGATGAGCATGGTAACCATCCAAATGGTGGAAGATGCTTATCAGATGGCTCTAAAAGCTGAAGAGAAGCTGAGCTGAAAACAGGGTCAAAGAGGCCGAGGCAGGAGTCAGCCCAGAGGAAAATCAGTTGCCCAGGATAAAAATCAGAAGCCCAAAGAGGACTGGAAGAAACCTCAAACTCGAATTGAGAGAGGTAGAACCTCACAACGACGGAAATATGCTGAACATCGAGGACAACTTACCGAACAGAGAGGAGATTATGCTGATAATAATACTTTTCCTTGTACTAGAGGTAGAGGAAGAGGAAGAGGTGGAGTAATAACATGCTTCACATGCGGAAAGACTGGACACAAGTCTTATGAGTGTCCAGATAAAAAGAAGGAGAGTGGAGAGACTCACATCGTCGAAGCATAGAGGCAAGATGTTGAGGCAGAAGATGCTGAAGGTGGAAGATCGTTGATGATTTGAAAAGCTCTTTTGACACCAGAAAAGGAGGTGGAGAGTTCAGTCCAAAGAACCAGACTTTTCCGGACTGCTTGCAAGACCAAGGACAGGGTATGCAAGGTCATTATGGACAATGGTAGTACAAATAATCTCATTTCTACAGAGATGGTAGAAAATATGGAGCTGGAGACGATTGATCATCCAAGCCCATACAAAGTTTTGTGGCTACAAAAAGGACATCAGGTAACTATCACTAAACAGTGTTTAGTTGAGTTTAAGATAGGAGGATATAATTGTAAGATACTCTGCGATGTTATTCCCATGGATTTTTGTCATCTATTGCTGGGTAGACCATGGCAAGATGACAGAAATGTGATTCATGATGGGAGAATGAACACATACACCCTAGAGAAGAATGGGAGGACTCACATGTTACTTCCAATCAAGGATAAGGAGGTAAAACTGGAAGTAAGAAACACTGTAATTCTTATGAGTGGGAAGGAACTTTTTATAGAGGTTAAGAAGAAGGAATAACCGCATTTCATTGTGTTCAGGAAACCAAAGATTGTTTTGACCAGCATAAGAGTGGATGATTTACTAGAAGAAATTCAGGAACTGCTTGAAGAGTTCGCTGGCATAGTAGTGGACGAACTACCTCGTTCGTTTCCACCAATCAGAAGTGTGAGTCATCATATTGATCTCATACCAGGAGCCAGTTTTCCAAACAAATCCGTGTACAGATTGATGCCCCAAGAGAATGAAGAAGTCAAAATACAAGTCCAGGATTTGTTGGACAAAGGATTAGTTAGAGAAAGATTGACTCCGTGTGCTATTCCAACAGTACTCAGTCTGAAGAAAGACGGAGGCTGGAGGATGTGTACTAAATCAAGGGAAATTAACAAGATAACCATCAAGTACAGATTCCCATTGCCAAGGATGGATGATCTGATGGATTGCTTGAGTGGAGCAAAATTATTTTCAAAGATTGATTTGAAAAGTAGTTATCACCAGATCCGCGTGAGAGAAGGTGATGAATGGAAGTCAGCATTAAAAACAAATGAAGGGTTGTGTGAATGGCTTGTTATGCCATTTGGCTTAACAAATGCACCGAGTACCTTCATGAGGTTGATGAGCGAAGTCCTAAGGGAGTTCATCGGAAATTTTTTTATCGTATATCTGGATGACATACTGATTTTCAATAAAACAGTGGCAGAGCATCTAAAAGATTTGGCTATAGTGATGGAGAAGTTACAACAGGAGAAGTTGTTGATAAACATGAAGAAATCCTCATTCATGAAGACAAAGCTCGTTTAGTTGGGATTTGTTATTTCTGCAGATGAGTTGAGGATGGACCCAGATAAGGTGGAGGTAATCAAGAATTGGCCATCACCGAAGAATACCTTAGAGGTGAGGAGTTTTCATGGATTGGCTAGTTTCTACCGAAAATTCATTAGGAATTTCAGTGGAATTAGTGCACCTATGATGGACACAGTGAATAAAAGACAAAAGTCTTTTCACTGGACTGAAGAGGCTGAGAAGATTTTTAATTTTTTGAAGAGGAAAATTACGGAACAACCGATTCTGGTGTTACTGAATTTCCGAAAGACATTTCAAGTGAAATGCGATGCAAGTGGGTTTGCAATAGGGGCAGTATTGAGTCAGGAAGACAGACCGATAGCATACTTCAGCGAGAAGCTGAATGAAGCGAAAGTGAAATACTCCACTTATGATAGGGAGTTTTATGCTATCATTCAGGAATTGAAGAAATGGAGGCATTACTTGATCCCGAAGGAGTTTGTCTTATACAGTGAAAATCATGCATTGCAGTTTGTGACTCAACAGGAAAAGTTGAATCAAAGACATGTCAAATGGGTTGAATATATGAAAATTTTCACTTTTGTGATTAAACATATTTCTGGTACTGCTAACAAAGTTGCTGATGCTTTGAGCAGGAAGTGTTTTCTATTACAGGAGTTCAGAGTCAAAACGTTGGGTTTTGATGATCTCAGGGACATGTATAGAGATGATCCAGATTTTAAAGAGGCGTATGAAGTAGTTGAGAATCCAATTCTCAGAGATAGAAGAAAATGGGAAGAATACATGATCCAGGAAGGATTATTGTTTAAAGGTAATCAACTGTGTATTCTGAAATGCTCCATGAGGGAGAATTTGTTGAAGGAGAAACATAGTGGAGGATTGGCCGAGCACTTTGGTCACGACAAGACGTTCACAAAATTGAATGAGTCATATTTTTGGCTGGGAATGCGAGAAGACGTCAAGAGATTCATGGACAGATGCAGAATTTGCCAGCATTCGAAGGGAAGAAGACATCAGGGTTTTACCAACCATTGCCCATACCTGAGAAGCCATGGGATGTAATCAACATGGATTTCATATTGGGTTTGCCAAGAACACAAAGAGGATTTGACTCAATCTTTGTGGTGGTGGATAGATTTTCCAAGATGGCACACTTCATCCCATGTTAGAAAACCAGTGATGCAACTCACATTGTGAATCTGTTCTTCAAAGAAGTCATTCGACTTCATGGCTTACCAACGAGCATAGTTTCGGATCGAGATACCAAGTTCATAGGACACTTATGGAGGATATTATGGAAGAAGCTGGGAACTAACTTGTCGTTTAGTTTGACTTATCATCCCCAGACGGATGGACAGAAAGAATTTGTAAAAAAAAGTTTAGGAGACTTGCTGAGAAGCCTGGTGATAGAACACCACAGCCAGTGGGACAACATATTACCAAAAACAAAGTTTTCTTATAACGACTCGGTTAACAGAAGCACAGGGAAGAGTCCATTTCAGATTGTCTATGGCATGCATCCGAGAGGAATTTCTTAATTGAGAGATTCAAAACAAAATGCAACTAGGAGCGCTAGTGTAGAAGATTTTGTAGGGGCGATGAAGGAACTTCACAGCCAATTGAAGGAGCGATTGCAGAATTCAAGCCAGGAGTATAAGCGCAGAGAAGATCAACACAGAAGACAACTTCAGTTCGAGGTTGGTGACTTGATTTTGGCACATTTGAGAAAGGAAAGGTTCTCGAGAGGAACATATAATAAGCTGAAGATGAAGAAAATCGGACCATGTAAGGTCTTAAATAAATTTGGGGTGAATGCGCGAATGCTTACGAGATTGAATTACCCGATGGGATTGGAATTTCTCTGATATTCAATATCTCGGATTTGTACCCATATAAAGCTAAGGAAGTGGGGATAGGAAATGAACAGCCAGTAATCCAATGGACAAAGAAGATGCCAGTTGCAGATAAGCCACAAATGGAGCGCATACTGGACAAAAGAGTGAGAAAAAAGACTAGGCGAAAGAAATACTTTGAATATCTGGTCAAGTGGAAGGGCCATCTAGTTGAAGACGCCAGCTGGGAGAGTGAAGTGGAGATCCAGAGGCATGGACACACCATACGCGAGCTCATGGACAGGAGCCCATGAAAATTTTCAAGCCAGGGAGTATGATGCAGGAGCATCACCAGCATCAAGCGAGCGTGGGGCAGACGCCAACACATTTTGACATATGATAAAATTATTTGAATCATCTTGAAGTTAATGCACCAATATTAAATGAATCCATTAAGAAGGAGCGCCCTTGTATAATGTAAACGAACCTTGAGCAATTCGCTCTCATCCTTAGTAGATAGAAGGCATTTATGGTAGTTAATGCAAATAGGTAGAATTAAATTCATAGATTAGACAATTTAGAAGGAAGGAGGGAAACGGGATATAGACACCCTCACTTGTATTATTGTAACATTAGTGTAAAGGGCATAGAGGAGAAGCAGAGAGTTGTGTAGCAGATTCGATGTATAGAAGTTATGAATTAATACAAGAAAGTTGTGATTCAGACTCATGGTGTTCATATATTCTCTGTGTATGTATGCTAAATGTTATGCTCATGGTTATTTTAATCTTTCTGTCATGCAATTTATTTTATGCTATGTATGAATGATTTCTTGTTGAATGTCTGAAATCTAAGAGAGAAAGAGAGTAAGGAAAATGAGTTTCAATTGTTTCTCTATCTGAGCAAGAGTTCTTGCAAGGAGTGCAGTCAAATTTTCCGCAAGGAGTGTGTTGACAGAGGGTTTAGAGGTTTTCCTCTGAGAGCTCAGATAGGGTAGCTTTGTTCTCATTCACTCAGAAGTGTAGTTAGGCACAGGAGCCGTGAAAGGAGTGCGCAGATCGAGTGAAGTCTCAGGGTTGCGAACCTGAGCGAAGTACTGAGAGACTGCTACTACAGGTGTGCATAGAGTCAAAGGGAGTCAAGCATTTGAAAGTGTTTGAAGGTCTGTTGCAAGGAGTGCGAGCAAGGGTTTTCCGAAAGGCTCAGAGTTGGAGAAAGTTCAGGGGGATTTGGACCTTCGAAGGAGTCGAAGGAAGGCAGAGGCCAAGCACCTAGAAGAATTGGAGGAAGGTGTAGTGACGAGGGACTATAGGAGGACGAGCTCCACGGAGAGAGACACCTTGCTTAGTTTGTGCAGAGGTTCTCAGAGGAAGAGACGGACGCTTAGAATTCTTTGTGGAGAATCCGCGAAGTCCTGTGAGCCGTTATATCTCACAGAGGAGCAGGGAAGTTATAACGAGTGCTTCGAAAGGTTCTAATCTCAGGAGGAGTAGAACCGTAGATCCGAGCTAGTCAGGAGCCATTGGATCACTTGTGAAATTGCTTATCGGGATTTCATGAGTGGAAGGATCGAAGACTTGGTATCAAAGTTCATGAAATCGCAAAACGCGAAGTCATGAAGAGTTATAAGGAAAGTGTGGGGCTAGAGGAGTTAGCGAGGTGGATA
Source organism: Picea engelmannii (assembly GCA_009831015.1). Lineage (NCBI taxonomy): Eukaryota > Viridiplantae > Streptophyta > Pinopsida > Pinales > Pinaceae > Picea > Picea engelmannii. Next base: position 104,642 of record ML793191.1, on the reverse strand, counting down.
GGTGGCACACTATCAACGTAGAAGTCAACCGCGTTGACCATTTCAGAGTTTCGTGAGTAAAAGTCTCGAAAGCCTTGCATCAGGACTCATGAACTCGCGAAGTGCGAAGTCCTGAAACAACGAGAAGTATAGTTGTGGGGCCAACACCGAGAAATGTGTCGGAGTCTGACATTTCAAGATTTCGGGGAACATAGCATCGGGATTTCGGGGTTCGTGGAGCAGAGTTGCATGTCATCGCAACGCGCAAACTCACGAAAGTTGAAAAGCCGAAGTTAACTGTTTCGGGAGCTCAGGATTTGGGGGTCATAGTGAGTAGGTGCGCGACCATAGGATTCCCGATATCACGAAGTCCGATTCCCCGAAGCATGAAGGAGGAATCTCACAAGGTTTCACTGTGGGTGCAGATTTCCCGAAAGGGAAATATAAGGGCGTCTTAGAGTCCTTCGGGCCAAGGAGAGAAGAACGATCCTATTGACGTGGACCTTCAGACCCGTGGGTTGGGGGAGGGTGGGCTGCAACATCAATTTATAATAAAGAAGAACACACAAAAGATAGTGAAGAGGTTGAAGTTGAAGAAAGAGAAGAGGAGGAAATAAGTGATGACACAAGTGAAGGAGAATGTGAAGTCAACAATACTTTACCCCAAGCAATAGTGGTGTGGAAGGATCCAGAAAATAGTATTTAGAAGAGTGAAAATAAATTTGGTTCCAATATGGCCAGCCAATATAGTATTCTAAGATTACCCATGTTCCATGGAATGGGTAAGGATGATGTCGAGCAACATTGGTTCACTTGCAAAGAAATATGGTTTGTAAAGAGAGTTACATATGAGGTGGCTAAGATCACGCAAATGGAGACCATGTTCATGGATTGAGCCTTGAAATGGTACATGAAGTATAAGGATACTAGGCTAGTAGAAGATGCGAGGTCCCTGGCCAATATCAAACCAAATCTACTTCAAGAATTTTAGAAGCTGAAGTCAGAGTCCCAGTGCATCATAAAAATCAAAGAAATAAAACAGAAGGAAAGAGATACCATATGGGATTATGATCAATGGTTCAAAATATTTTTGGATAGGTTGAAATTCCATATCCAGGACGTGCAACATAGAGAATGGTTCATTACAGGGTTTCTCCCCAATATCTAAGTCCCATTTGATAGAAATAGAAGTAAGAATGATAACACCTAAACATGGAGGAAAATTCAAACACTCAAGTCAATTAATATGTACATCAATGGTACATTTATATTACATATCAAGATAATGACCTTACAACCATATCATAACTGAATGGTTGTTAAGTTCTATTATGGAAATTAAGATTATTTATAACAAACTCCCCCTTAATCTTAAGTTCGTACAAATGTATCATCTAGCAAAAAAAACCAAAGAAAAAGTTGATAACATATCTAAGCCTTCAATTTGTAACTCATGATATGAAGCCTCATGAGTTTCAATGAAAATGTGCCTGAAAAACCCACCAAATGTGGATGCTGATAACTAAATATGGAAACTACACTCTACATCAAATGAGCCAGATATCCTCCAAGTGGTCATTGAAGTGAACCCAAACCAATGAGAGAAAATACTGATGAGAAGTGAATTAGTTGCAAGTCTAACACATCCCATATCTTGAAAATCCATGGAAATCCAATGTGCCAAGAGAAAAGAACAAAATAATCATATGTCCTTTGCATGGTCAAAATACCATCCTTTAGAAGTTTGAATACTATGAATCTCTCACATACAGACACATAAAAAAACTGTCAAAAAATCCCGCTGACAGAAAAAAGTGTCCAACAACATCCAAAACCTGTATATGAAAATCTTGTAGCCAAAAAACCTTTGAGTATTAAACCATGTAAAATATTGGTACTGCTCTAGATATTGAACCCAAATGTCCATCAAACATGTTGTAAAATCCATCAAATGCCAAAAAATGTGTCAAGTCATCCATCCATCCAACATCCATTAAAATCCAAAATGCCAATTGTTAAACTTCCTCAGTGAAAAATATTCTGAAGCTCAAACTAACCAATCCAAATATATCATCCAATCAGGAAACAAAAATCATGTCTTGAAACAATCTGCAATCATCCATCATCTTGAAATCATAAACTCATCTGCAATCCTGAATCATGAATCCATAATCAATCATCATAAACTACAATCCTGTAAGTTAGACTTGGAAACTTGAAGTGTGACATATTAATATCCCCCTCCCTCTTGACTAAAAAGTGAGAAGTCTAGATAATGATATATACCCTCCCTGAGAGTGGAAAAGGGTAATCAAACTGTCTTTGAAGTGGATTCTGGAGACTCAATCTTCAACTCAAAATACTACATCAAGCGGGCCCCAATCATGCCTTGTATCATCCAATCTTGAAAAACATTAATGCTCGTCAATTGTAGAAATATATCCAATCAAGTACGGTTGTACCTGTGCATAATATCGTCAATAAGATCATTCCAATAACTTAGCTTCCAAACTACAATGCCAAGTCCCTAACCATTCAAAATTTACATGTTTCCTCTTAATCTTTTGTCACTTCCAACATCTTTTTGAGACATGGTTTTTCTTCCCACAAAAAAGCATGGGTGGAGATCAAAACAATTTATCTCAACATGGCCAACTTGGTGACAGTGTCGAAAAAGTATAATTTCTTTGTCCAATTGAGCATCATCAAACAACAAGCCCTGAATACCTATATTATCATCAATATCCTCAACAATAGTATCATTATCGAAATATGTATCAACATCATGTACATGTTCCTTATCATGTTTTTCCTTCCTATCAACATTAACCAAAAAATAACCTCTTACAAATGTAACCGATTTACTATAATTAGGAATATGAAAATTTTTATCATGATCCTTTTCAAATCCTAAGCCATATCTGTTTCATTTAAATTGTAATTCTTCCCACGGTCTAACAAAGTTATCTATATTTTCAACTTGATCCTTATGATGAACCTTCAATTTATCCACTTTGTTTTCAATTCCATCATTCAAGGCTACACTAATTTCATCAAAAGAAAAAGACCACAACTCACAAGAAACAAGCGCAATTTTGTTTTCTTGTTCCTTGGTGTCAACATTAAATGACATCAACCACCCAGTCAAAAACTTTGTTTGTGTTTAAAGTAGTTGTACCTTTTTGTGCAGTATGCGAAAACAAGTAAGAAAATTAGTGAGCGTTCCTTTTTGCATATAAATTGTAGATTTCAGAGTCTTGCTAATAAATGCATGCAACAAATTAAACATTTTGTCAATTCCTGCCATTTTGAAGAGCTTCAAATACACAAAATATAAGGCCTCCTTTTGAACCCCCTTATTTAATTTCAGGTGGGTTTTACAAAGATAGTTGAACCCCCTTAGGTAACCTTCGAAAGAATTCAAATTTATGTGCTAATTTGTTTTCAAGTGCAAATAATATAAACCAATACACATAGAGAAAAGTATCATAAGACCCCCTTATTCAATTTCAAATGAGTCTAGGATGCACAGACTAATATGTTTGACCCCTTATAACTTCCAAAAACTCCTTATAACACCTTTACAAAAAAGTCTTCAAATACAAAATATATAAAGGATAAACCCGTATGACTCAAATTACAAACAGTTTTGCAAGCACTCTTATAACTCCTTATGTGAAAGAAATTTTCTTTTACTTTCTTTATCACAAGGTTTGGTAAAATTTACCATAAGGAATCATCCCATCCCCCAAACTAGAGGTATTGGAAATATGTTATTTAATTAAAATAAAGTATCACCTCATAAAGGTTAACTTTAAATTTAATCAAATGAAGCTATCAAACAATGCTCACTTCAACATTAAATCCCAATCCCTCCCATGTTATTTGAACATTGTTATTTTAATAAAATTGAAATTTTATATGTGACTTTATAGCCACTCTTTCCAAGATTCTACTTTCTTGGAAGCATTGTCCTTTTCCTTTATTATATAAGGTAAGAAGTCTGAATACCACAACACACAAAAAAAAACATCCTTCTTGGAATCATACTTTTCCTCCTTGAATAATTATAACGTTGATCTGGAGCAGCTCATTGCTAGGCTACATTTTTTTTTTAAATACTTCTAAAATAAAACAATTTTTTTTATTTCGTTAATGCCAAAATAAATCTCACGGATAATGAAGAGTATTATGGTATTAGTAGCTTATTTCCATTGTTTTGGCAGTGGCTCTGGTGTCAGGATTCATCTATATCGACTGGTTTCTTGAATGATAAAAAAACTTGTTTGGGTGATGGTGGCTTTTTCAAATTCTTTATCTGCACACCAATGCGTATTGCTCCACACTACCCGATCCTTTCTTTATTGACTATAATTATTCTTTTTTTCTAACTGTGTGACCATATTCTTCTTGCAGTGTAGGACTGATTCTTGCTAAATTGTACAACAATATTCTTGCAAACCATGCACACGTTTCCTCCTTGAAAGATAATGAATCTTTTTTTGTAGGATTGTATTAGCTTTCTCTCTTGAATAATTTTCAGACCATTTTTCTCACATTGCTTTGATAAACCACCCATCCCTCTGTAATCAAATTTCAACCATCACAATCCCATCATTGTAGCATCACTTCCAGAAAAGAATGTCTACTAGGTCATCCAGAAAAAGTGCATTGTCTAAGAGTTTAATATGACAACAAATATTAGTGGGTATGACATGGATGGGGTCATGTTGGATCTAGGATTCGATGTGAACATTTTACCCAAGAAATTTTAGGAAGTGATTGGGAAACTGAATTTGTCCTGGTCTCCCATTCATCTTCGATTAACCAATCAGTACAAGATCTACTCCATCGACTAAATGGAGCAGGTAGAGGTGAATAGAGGAGTAAAAAAAAAAATCGACTTCAAAGACATTGAAATTATGGATGAGTCAGATCCCTACCCTGCATTTCTAGGAATCAAATGGGATTTTGATAACAATGTAGTGTTGAATTTGAAAAATATTCAAATGTCATTTGAGACAGACACCCTGTATGTGGTTGTGCCACTTGATCCATATGAAGGTGACTGCTACAATGATCCTGTCAACATGGATGCACAGGGAGTACTGCATCAACCCCACTGAAGACAAAAAATTAAGTTGGAGGACTGTCAAATCTTATGACACAAATTCTGAAGATGCCTTAGAGAGATGGCAGAATAAGCTCTATGAGGTGGAAACAATGAGGTGTGACCACATCTAGGCAAAGGAATGCATGTAATAATTTATCTCCTATTGCTATGATGGGTCAAAGCCAATGGATTTATTACTTCCATGACTCTAGGACATACCAAAATATTATATATTTCACACCCTCAATATAGTCCTGGTTGGCACCCTGACACGATGGTGGGCCGTGTATCGAGAACCTCACTAAGAATGGGCAATTGTTGAGGAGGATATCTGCTTTTATTTTAGATCTAGAGAAATCACACCTCATATTACAACTCTTGGCAAAATAAGGTGGTTATCCAAGAAAATGCACAGTGCATGCCGCAAATATATAACCTCATATCGCACCCTCCCATACCCCTCTCCACTACCACCAGCTCCAAAAGTTTTTAGTGAAATGGTTTTCCCTCCATCTACCTTGACTCTACATCCAATAATTGACTTTACCTGCCCCCCAAAATCATTCACTATACAAAACCCATTTCCCCCCCACCTGATAGAGCCAGATGATATCAATCCCAATATCGATGAACTCCTCCATCAATGGATCCTACTAGAACCAATCGTCCTGGAACATGAACCCTGACATTCGACAATAATCACTAACATACCCTTAGAACAACAATGTGAATCACTAGGGGCCACTTCACTCTCATAACCTTAGCACTCAAATCCAACTAGGGTGTGAAATCCTCATGTGCGACGTCCCAGCTAACACGCTTTACTTCACACGTGCATTTGTTTCATCCACGCTATGGTTCTTATGTACAAGATCCTTTTGCCAACATTTTTCAGTACCAATCAACATATCCTCTTTATTAGCTGGACAAGTATCCCCTAGCGTCATCGGTACTACCATGTCATACATTTGACAGATCAATGGTTGCTCAATCCATCCAACCTTCATCCCACTCCACTCATGCATACTGACGAATTTCCAAGACCACTTTCTATATTTCCAAGGTTTTCAAAGCAGGAGTACTCTTGTACAAGAAGTCCTATCACTGACCCCTGACATCCATTCAAACTAAATATCAGACGAATTTCCTGGCAACGACACTTATCTGCTAGATGCAACAATTTAAATCCAATACAATTCACCACTCAATGGTACAACATCTATTATAATACTTAATTCAACCAAGCATACCATCATGAAAGTAAATCAACATTGGGATCTCTCCTCCACTATATTCTTCATTATTTGTGACACCTTACCTCCGTCACACTCATCGCATCAACTCTTTATTTTCCATACGCCTCCTATATAAATAACCCCCCTCCTCCCCATATTCGGTGGAGAAATTCCTCCACATCCTAGTCTAAGTTTCTCTATCCCTTCCCCCTCCCTATTGCTATTTCCTCCATCTATCATTGAGCTCATGATCCAATTCCACCACTTCTATGGGATGTTTGCTTCACCACCTCTACCATCCCTGACCAGTCCCACACTTTCGTTCTTTCACGTATTGAGCTTCTACTCTACTAACTTACCTTCACTTCCACTACTAAATTCCACCATGCTTCATTTCCTTCACTGATATGGTGGAATTATTAGTTCATCCCATTTCATGCTTCATCGCCTTCGATGATGAAGCATGCTTTCTTCTCTTTCCTTAGCTTCACCACCTCCTTCCACACCTTTGGGACACACATCTCTTTACACATGAAGAATTGGCCCTATATTTTCTCCCCCCCATATTACAGGAGACTATCGCCCATAATGTCACATGTTTGATTTTCTATCTGACACATCTTCCCTCATGCACTCCAACTCTAACTATCACCCTCATTCCTACCCCCATAATCCCCAGACCTGAGCCAGGTGATACCTCCATTCTCCTTTGATGATTTTCTCTTACTCAAGTTCAACCATCCTGATATATGGTTTCCCCAAATTATGATTTTCTCTTACTCTTCTCTCTTCCCTTCGAATATTAGCATCTAGATTGAGAACGAGTCAAGTAATAGTTGTGTGGGCTTATTAGCAGCCAAAGTTTTGGGTCCATTTTTGTGCACATGCAAAAAGAAAATTTGTGAGCATTCATCCAAAATATTTGCAAGCACCTAAAGAGATGAATGAAATAATTCCATAGTGCATGCGTCTATCCAAGTTTTGTTAAGCAACACTCCAAGTCTAAAGGCGGTCAAGAGTGCTCTGATCCGAGTTTTTTCAGTTGAGCGCACCGGTCCGTGTTTTGTTAGTTGCGCTGGAAGAAAGAAATGAATCATTGAGATATCTCCCTGATCTAGAAATCCTTAGACACCACTTATTGATTTACATATATACATGTAATATATAACTTGATGCAAGATAATTTACTGATCGTATTGGGGTGGTTTGAAATTTTTTGATGATGTGATTTGAACCCCAAAACTCATAAAATGAATATTAGCTTGCTTGAAGATAATGATATGTCACAACAAAAAAATAAAAGAACTCAAATTACATACTTTTGTTTCATCTTTAAGTTCCATTCAATCCAATGAAGATTGCCTTCTCCATAACAAGCATCAAAATCACATGTAAAATGACTCACATATGCCAATTTAATGGATACTCTTAAATTCCATTACTAAAAAAAAGAAAATAACTACACCATTGAAATCCTTGTGAAATTATGAAACTTTTGATTAAAGTTGACCAACTTCCAAACTAGCTCAATTTCATGCTCTTTGGCACACAAAAAAATGCATTAAATTCCCATTAATGAAAAATATGGGCTAAGACTATTACAAATGACCTCAAATCACGAAAAGACCTCATATTCACAATCCTTGCAAAAAATCATGCATAATCGATATAAGACACTTGAAATTCCATCAAGGTACCATTTGACATGCTTTACAGCGAAACACAAAACTTGGCTTGTACTTGCACATACTTCCTTACAGTCTGTACCATCTCAAGATCCATTCCCTTCTTAGGATTCATTCACCTCAAAAATTTTGCATAGGGATTTTTGTCATTGCATTGGAATTGGTGCCCAATATATAGGCCACGGTCATGCAACTTCCCACATAGATTTGTTGGTAGTTATTACTCTTTTTCGGATGGAATCCCGTCAAATGTGCTAACGGTGGTGTGTTGGTTAAAAATCCTAGATCTAACCCTAGAGGTTACATATTCGATCCTATTCCATAGAAATTTCATTGGTTATATTTTATCGTTGGTTTAATATAGTTATATATATGCCATATATAGCATACATATGTTATATGGTAATACAATTCCTTATAACATAAATCCCGTCACATATTCTCGTTGGCTCCTCCAAATGATAAGGTGCTATTTACATGATATGGTTTATGGATGAGGGTCTGGGGGCTAGACCTCGGCCCCTTTCCTCCCCCAAATGAATTAATACATGATTTTAAATATAATATATGCCACCATTGTGTTAAGAACCAACTCGTGGCACAATGGTATGGAGAGTTATGTTAAGACTTAGAGGAGTATGGAGGTCATGGGGTTGAACCCTATTGACTCCAAAATTTTACAAAACATAAACCATTACTGGCCAATGAGGGGCTTCCATGTGGCAAATTCTCATTGGCTCTCCAATGCCACATGTGAAACGATGATTGAACCACTTGTCATCCTGGAGGTACAAATTTCCAACTCAAACTTCCAACTCATCTACCTAATCAACTGATCAATATGCATAGCACCTTGGGGTGTGGCCATGTCACCTTTATGTTCGTGCCATGTGTCACTTTATGGACATGACACATTTCCTCTTACCTCTTTGACTTTTGACTTTTCCCTAGGTTGACTTGAACTTTGACTGCCCATAACTTTTGCATACAAACTTCGTTTGATGCACCATTTGCACCGCTGGAAAGATAACAATGAGATATATGCAATGATGTCATTTTTAGGAAAATCTTAGATGGTCAAATGTTTAGCATTTATGGATCCCCTAGCACCTCTATGAGCGTTCCAGATCCTCTTGGACCTTTGTGAGCATTCCTTACATCCCCCTGGATCACACCTTCCCATTGAAGAACCTTTGGACCTCCAAATGTATAGATATTCAACAACGTAGTGATGATAACTCTAACTCACTCTTCCATGTTACTGAAATGTTCATATCCAATAACTTAGTGATGAATCTTCTTCACTCTTCCATCTTGCTAATTCTTTTGGAAATAAGTATTCATCTTGGGTCTTCGATATTAGGTACTATATCAGTGCACTTCTATTTACTTCTTTGGAATATGGCTCTGACTCTAGCCTCTGGAACTATAGCTAATAAGATATATATCTTCGATTTTGTCTCATAGATTCTCTGATAGCAAAAGTATTGTTCACTAAATCTCTGTAATACCTGTATTTTGTATTTCAACATCCACTCCCATCTCCTTCTGCTGAAGATAGTACATCTCAGCCAATATGAAACCAAGTTGAATGTTGATCTATGCCTTGCCCATTTGGACTCCATGTTCTTGTACTGCTAATGTATCTATAAAATTCCCTCAGTGAATACTTTGTTCATTGTTGGTTCCACCTTGGAAAAAAAATCTTCTTGTATTGTTATCATATGTACTTGATTGTCTCTATTAAAGGTATACATCTTTATGAACATGAAATCGTATTTAAATATGATGATAGCATGCACCTTTATGTGCCTCTTATTTTCTGAAGAGGATTATTTCTCCTTTACAATATTTAGAAAGTTTCACATCACTTTTATGCTCTTTCTGCTCCTGAACTACATGTTCCAACTGTCTACATTATTTTGTTCCTTTGATTTCAGTTCTTCAAAATCAACAATGTTGTCTAAGACAGTTCTATCCATATGTATCCCCTTAGCTAATTAGAATACAATACAATTTTCCATATTTTTGTGTAGAGGCTTTGAAATATTCATAACGAGATTCTTCTCACTGTAAAAAAATATGTATAGGAGGCTATCTAGAAATATATTTAACGAGATTCCTCTCACTTTATAGAAAAGTGTAAAGGTTACTATCTAGAAATCTCTAATGCGATTAATCTCACTCTTTACAACATATAAGGTGGAAATATAGAAATCCTCTTTACAAAATTCCTCTCACTCATACAAGGTGGAAATATATAAATTTACAGAGTCCCTCTCACTCTTATAATTTACAATGAGTGGCTTACAAGCCTTCTAATAGACTTCAAGAGATTCACATATATGCATATTATACTTACAAATATACATATTTACAAAATTGTAAAGATGGTTTACTTATGGACTCATTCTCCCCAGTGTACTGGGAGGAATCTCACAACTTCCAACCTATGACAATGTCTATGACATTGATCATGAATCTGACATTGAAGTTTCTACAGAATCTGATGTCAAGTTCAAATAACCATTGGACCATACTATCAGTCTTCCCAATAACCTGTATAACCTCTCCTTGCATATACCAAGTAATATTGTTGCGTCTGAAATATCTTCCCTTGCATACACAAGTAATCATCTATTATGGAATGTGACTACATAAACGTCATCCTCAAACACTTCAAGTGAGAATAGGTTTACCTTTAATTCTAGAACATACAACATATGTTTGATTCCTAGAAATCCTCTCGACTCGAGATGGAATCTTGCATATCCATACCCCTTTATTGTTTGTCTGGTATTGGTTCCAGATCCCACAAAGAAATATGTGTCAGAATCTAATAAAGTAAAAAATATTGATCTCATCCCAGTCACATGGTGAGATGAGCCACTGTCCACTAACCATTTTTTGATGTCTTCATAAATCACTTTTCCAAGACCAGCCATCAGGAAATATTCTTTCCCAAGCCTTTCAATAGTACCATTAACTTCATTTTGATCTATTGTTGCTTGTCTTCTAGAAAGTTCCTTCTCATCCTTTAGGTTCTACTTCATACATAAGTGCGGGTAAAGTGTCCAAAACTTCTCAATTTGGTGTCCACTCTTACCACAATAAGAGCATATCATCTTGTTCCATGATCCCTTCTTATCATTCCTTCTTTTCCTTTGACTTTAGAAATGATATGCCTTCTTCTTGGAGGGATTTACTTGCATAGACTGTCTTCTTGGATACTTTTACACATCATGGTTGCTAGTTCCACATGAAGTGCATGGATAACTAGAACATTTACAAGTGGGAAAAGTCTTCATTCCTTCTCTTGTAGCATGCACATCTTTCCCTGGAGATGACTTTCATATGTTACTCTTCTTTGGACTCGAAGGTAAGGTCATTTTCTTAGATAGAACTTCTTCATCCGAGGTTTTATTTTCTTCATCTACCCTCATTCACTCTCCATCTTGATGGGAATACAAAGAGTCTTCTTTATCAACCACAGTCTTTGAGGGAGATAGTGCAAGAGAGACTATCTCATTCTCTGCTTGTCCTACTTTGCTGATTGATGGTGCCATATGCAACTTTCTCTCTAATTCATGAAAAATACTCATGTGGAAATTTTCATGACATAATATTCAATCTTGCAGGCTTTGCTTCTCTTCCTCAATAGCTTGCAATTGCATTATTAAGTTAGAATTCTCTCTCTGGATTTTCCGATTAATGCTCTTTTGCAGTCTCAATTTCATAAGAACTTTACTCATCTTGTTTTCTTGAAAAGAGCCTTCAATATCTTCATCAACTTGAGATTTACATCTCATAACAACAACAACTTGAAATACATGCCAAAACTAGATCTGATACCACTTGATATGAAAATCCTTAGACACAACTTATTGCTTTACATATATACATGAAGTATCTAACTTAATCCAAAATAATTTATTGAATGTATTGGGGTTGTTTGTAGAATTTTGATGATGTTCTTTGAGCCCCAAAACTCATAAAATGAATATTATCTTTCTTGAAGATAATGAGATGTCACAACATAAGAATAAAAGAACTCAAATTGCATACTTTTGTTGCATCTTTAAGTACCATTCAATCCAATTAAGACTACCTTCTCCATCTCAAGTATCAAAATCACATGCAAAATGACTCACATATGAAAATTTAATGGATTCTCTTAAATTTCATCACTCAAAACAAGAAAATGACTACACCATTGGAATATTTGAGAAATTTTGAAACTTTTGACTATAAAGTCGACCAACTTCCAAACTAGCTCAATTTCATTCTCTTTGGCACATAAAACAATGCATTAAATGCCCATTAATGACAAATATGGAACAATATTGTTACAAATGACCTAAAATCAAAAAATAGACCTCGTATTCATGATCCTTCTGAAATATCATGCATAATTGATATGAGACACTTGAAATTCTATCAAGGTACCATTTGACACGCTTTACGATGCAACACCAAACTTGGCTTGTACTTGCATGTACTTCTGTATAGTTCATAATATATCAGGATCCATGCTCTGTCTCGAGATCCATGTACCTCAAAATATGTGCATAAGGATGTGTGTTATTGCATTAGAATTCATGCCCAATATATAGACCACGGTCCTCCAACTTCCCACGCGGATTTTCCGGCAGTTATTACTATTTTCGGACGAAATTCCGTCAAATGTTCTAATGGTGGCGTGTTGGTTAAATCTCTTAGATCTAACCCCAAATGTTTTGGGTTTGATCCTCTTCCATAGAAATTTCATTGGTTATATTTTATTATTGGTTTAATATAGTTATATATATTCCATATATAGCATACATATGTTATATGGTAATACAATTCGTTATAACATAATTCTTGTTGCATATTCTAGTTGGCTCCTCTGGATGCTAAGGTGAATCGTGATGGTCATGTGGTATGGTGCATGGACCAAGGGCTAGGGGCTATCCCTCAACCCCTTTTCTCCCCCAAATGAATTACTACATGATTTTAAATATAATATATGCCACCATTGTGTTAAGAACCAACTCGTGGCACAATGGTATGGAGAGTTATGTTAAGAGTTAGAGGAGTATGGAGGTCATGGGGTCGAACCATATTGACTCCAAAATTTTACAACACACAAACCATTATTGGCCAATGAGGGGATTCCACATGGTAGCCTCTCATTGGCTCTCCAATGCCACATGTCAAATGATGATTGAACCACTTGTCAGCCTGGAGGTATGACTTTCCAACTTAACCTGAAAACTCATCTTCCCATTCAATTGATCAGTCCACATGGAACCTTGGGGTGTGGCCATGTCACCTGTATGGTTGTGCCACATGTCACTGTACAGATGTTACACATGTCCTTTTACCCCTTTTGAGTTTTGACTTTGACTTGGTTTGACTTTAACTTTGACTTCCCATAACGTTTGCATACAAACTCCATTTGATGTGCCATTTGTGTTATTGGAAAGTTGAGGACAAGATATATGCAATGATTCCATTATCAAGATTATTTGAGATGGTTGAATTTTGAGCATTTATGGATCCCCTCGGACTTCTATGAGCATTCCGGTCCCTGGATCCTCTTGGGCCTTTGTGAGTGTTCCTTAGATCCTCCTGGATCACTCTCAAAATGATTATTTCTAGCAGTAGATGAAAACGTGGGGCAGACACAAGATGAGTTGGTCGGGCAGTTAAGATTTCCCTTGATGCAACAGAGAACCTATGTGGAGCCCTGACAAGTATCAGAAACATGTGAGGCCATTATATCAGACAAGCAAGGGGAGCTAAATAGTGCAGGACAATGCTCCCCAACAAAAAAAGATATAAAAGAGATCTCTTATCTCAGACAAGAGGCTTGTTTATTTCCAAATGCATCAGTCCCCGAGATCTGAGTTATTGTATTGTAAAATTATGTTGTGCATAGAAGTCTCTTGTTCCTTTTAAGTTGTCTGAATATTAAGGCTCAGTGCAAGTCACATATTGTTGTATTCCCACTGTTTATATAATAATGCGATGAAGACCTATGGCTGTTCATCTCAATTATTCAACACAATATATATCCCTAATATGATGGAATACATTCAGTAATAAATATATGGCAATTTTGTTCTATCATGTGTTTACTATGAATGAGTTTCACTTATGCATGTACTGTTTTAATTCTTAGTCCTTGTAAAATTATCATATATGAGTTACATGTATGCCATTTACAATACTATTTGGTATGTTTGATCCTCCATCCATGACTGCTGGACAAGAAGTTTTGGGATACAATTTTGGTAAAAATATTAAGTATAGAAGAAGCGCGCAACAAATGTGCACAAGAGAAGAAGGAATACTAGGGAGTGCGCAACTCAGGCACATCCAAAAGTAAGGTGCATAATCAGCAGAATAAAATAGAGAGAATAATAAATAAGAGACCAAAGTGAGATAAGGAAGCTAATGAAAAGGAAGGATGACATCTTGACATGCTAAATATATAAGGACACAAAAAATAAGGAAGAACATAAGAAAAGAAGCATGCAGACAAAAAAGCAAGTAAAAGTAGCCAAATGGCCAATTAACTAGAGTAGTCATGCATTGTAATAGGGTTTTGGGAGGAACCAAGTAAGTATTTAATCCCTATATTGTATGTATAAATATGTAATTGGTTGGGAGAATAAGGGTTCCTCCTGGGTTTTTCCTGATAGGTGGGTTCCTCTTGGGTTTGTTTCTGAGAAGTGGATTCCTCCATGGGGTTATTCTCGAGTAGTATTTTGGAGTCTATTAAAAACTACCAAGAACGCTTGTCTGTAGGAAGGTTGATAGGATAGGATGAGAAGGGATATAATCAATACCTTAATGTAAGAGATGATGCAAAGATAGAGAGGCTTGCATTGCAGAAAAACTAGGATAGGAGAAGAGAAAGATAACCATGACATATATTTGTAAGCGCAATGCGCAAGCCTTGTTAAAGTTTCTTGCTTAATCTGTTATTTTTCATCTTGAATATAACAATAGCATAATAAGGATCTTACTGAAAGAAACACAATCATAGAGTACACAATCATTTATCCTAGGAAACCCTCAAGGGGAAGGAAACACAACAAAACTTCTTTAATATAGATTCAATAACCAAGTACAATGTCTCTCACAAGAGAGATCTCACCAAACAAAAGATTCACTAGAAACCCTAACCAGAATAGAGTAGCACACCACTTAGACCAAGATAGTCCTTCACCAAGATAGCCTTCACCTTTACTGAGATACTCTTCCTTGTAGTTGCGTCACTTCTCTTTGTAACTGCGTCACTCTCAGACTTGTGCACTTGATAGAGAGAGCTTGACGAGTGTGTATACAAATGAGGTGCTAGGCCTCTTATAAATACAAGTTTTGCCCCCCCATTAATTAGGTTAGGGCCGACCTATCCACTTTACCTTTCTAATTTACATTTGTCTTGTCTAGGCACAATAGGGTCGACTTATCAATATAATATATATATATTATCATTTGCTTTATCCACAAAAGGGGATAAGAATATCCTTTGCAGTTCCACAATATTTCAACACTCCCTCTTAAAAAAAAAGGATATTATTTATCTTTTGACATGTCACTGGATGTCATCATTAACTGAACAACATCATATTGGGCAATATCATCAACTGGATAATCATCAATTGGACAACAACATCAATTGGATAACATCATCAACTGGGCAACATCATCAACTAGGAAACAACATCAACTGGGCAACAATATGCATCAATATAATCCACTTGGTCTTCTGGCATCAAGATCACTGACTGGTTCTCCATGAATCCATATTAAATAAGTTTTTTTCTCTTTATCTTTCCACAAAAGATACTCTTTCTTTCTTTCATCTTCAAGCAGCAGATATATTTTTCTTATCTTCACGGATAATATGTATTAGCTTCACACATAAGATATCCTATGATTTTTTCCATTCCTTTTATGTTCTCCCTTCTCTTGTAGTTATCTATCTCACCCATCCACTAGGGAGGACTACTACCATAGCTTCACTCCTAGTCTCCCACATGAACTAGAGAAGCTAAGATTATAGCCTGGGAAAGACTAGACTCCCTTTCCATGATCCACACAGGATCATGACACAAACCTCAAGAGCCAAATAACCATTCCACATGGTCAAGGTTTGTGTTCCAAGCTACTTAATCCTTGGCCAGAGGAGAGTATCCTCCTGCTGCCCCTCAGAGAAACATCCAAACTCCTCTCTACGAGGGTGGTCACACCCCTCTCTACAAGGGTATTCTATCATGTCCCTAGAGTATCCAAAACTCAACACTTGGACAAAGGCCAACCTTGGAAAATTTCTCATTCCCCTTCTCTATGAAGGTCTCTTTATTCTCTAAGAATTTTTCTTCTCTTTTCCTTCTCTACGAAGGTCTACCCGTGGGATTTCTCATTCCTTCTCTACGAAAGTATCTTCTCTTTCTCCTTCTCTACGAAGGTCTAGCTATGGGATCTGAAAAAATATCTTGTGGTCCAAAGTATTTCCATGGTATAATACCATGCTACCCATCTGTTGGGCACCATCCATCTACTGGATAACTTTCATCATGATCAAAATATCTGGTCACCATCCATCTACTTTCCTAACTGCACTAAATCGTGATCCTCCATTTCGAACTTGGAGACATATCTCCCTCTTGCACCAAACTAAGAGCTTCTAATCATCATCCTTGAAGTTTTCTTCTATAATATCCTGGGTGCCTTCTTGAGTTCGAACATTTCTTTCTTTCCAACTTCATACTAGATCAACCTGCTCCCTCTACATCTATAAGAATGGTACTAGAACAACCTGCAATTACCTGCATGTCATCAACTATATCTGAGTATCCATCTTTCTCTTCATCTTGAACATTTTTGTTCTGCATATTTAGGAGCCTCCTGCTCCTATATAAATACTAGATACAGTTTGTTCTTTACTAACTGTCACCATATCATAAGTCCTTCTCATGTTGTCTAACTTCTGCAAGTCAAGGCATAAGTTCTTACAATATGCTTTCTGAAATAAATATTTTATCTCTTTCTTTATCCTCTTCTTTGATACTTCCTTCATAAGTCTGCTTAGATACTAAAATAAAATGAGGTTAATTAATATTCTCACAAAAATCTAACTTGTAATCATAAAGTATTAAAGTAAACAAGATACGCAAAATAAACATGAATACTTATCTTTTGTTTTTGTCTAGGGAGGCTCCACAGACTCCACCATTTGCTATCTTTCTCTAGATCAACTATCTTCAACTTAAAGTACATAATACTCAATTTCTACTAAATATTTCTTTGAGGGAGGAGATTCCTCTTCCTCTATGACATGTGCTTGATTCTTTCTTTTCCCTTTTCCTTAAGGACAATCATAGGAAAAGTGTCCCAACTTTTGACAATTGTAGCATCTGATCTTTGAAACATCTTTCTTCTTATTTGGAACTCTTACAGAGTTAGCTTATTTATTTTTCTTCCTGAAGGAACTTCTTTTGTTCTTTTGAATTGTAAGAGATTTCTCTTCGTCAACAATTAATCTCTTTGTTGGTCTACAAGTCTAGATTCTTCGTGTGTGCAATCTGCCCATAACTTATCAAACTTGGGTAACTTGCTTCTTGCACACACTCCTTGTACAAAAGGAATCCAAAATGTTGGAAACCCATTTAGGGTTGTGGTTACAATCTCTTTGTCACTA
>ML793191.1:63276-79149 GCA_009831015.1 Picea engelmannii | reverse complement strand
GGATACTTATGGATACTAAAATTGTCCTGTCTAAATACAAAGGGGAAATATAAAAATGTGGTGCTCAATAAAATGTATAAAAGGGTCTAGTATGGGAGTCTCTATTAGACATATTGATTTTCAACTTGGACTTACATTGCCTCTGACTCTGAATAGGATAGACTTCGAGTTGGATAACTTCGAATTTCATTTCCTCCGACTCCGACTTGGATAACTTTGACTAGATTTCCTTTGACTTCAACTTGGATAACTTCGACTTGCATTGCCCCCAACTTGGAATCAGATAAATTCGAATTGCATTTTTCTTCGACTTCAACTTGCATTTTTCTTCGACTTCGACTTTCATTGCCTTCGACTTCAACTTGCATTTCTTGAGTATTGGTTGAATCAACTTTAGTCGACTTAATTTTGCTCAAACCGACTTGCATTTTGGCTGACTCAGTTTTCCCATTTCTACTTCCAGGTGGTCGACTCTATTTTATTTTTCAACTCGACTTTGATTGACTTATTTTTCCTCAAAACCGACTTGCATTTTTCCCGATTCATTTTTCCCATTTCAACTTCCGGGTGGTCGACTCTATTTTATTTTCTGACTCTACTTATGGTTTGAGTGGTCGAAAATTTCCCATCCTATAAACATCCAAAGTTATAATTAAAACAAGTAATTTCATATTGGTGAGATGGTTAGGCACCCAGATATTCCATTAATGATGAAACAACTTACAAGGGATGTGAACTATTTTGAATTAAAGAAAAAACAACTTAATGACAAAATGTTAACTTATTATTAAATTAAATGAATAGGTGCATTGATTCATACAAAGAGATACAATGGTTCAATTTCATACCTATTGGAATACTATATAAATAGAAAGGTATAGTGGAAGAAGAGTGTCTATGTGGTCTAATTCAGAAGATAAAAAATAGAAGCAGAGTCCAATAAAGTATATGAAACCTGAAACATACACAGGAAGTGAGGGTGGAAGGGAGGATTTGAGTCCTCTACAGGTTGATTGGGAAACATGTCACATTTTTGCCTCTTTTTTCTTATCACCACGATTTTGTGTCCATTGTTGGGCGGTTTTTCAGCACATGGTTTTTTCTGATGGTTTTCTATTTCTGGTTAAGGAATTAGGGTTGTTGACTAATCCATGTCAATTGGTTAGGGTTTTGGATGCCGTTAGATCCTATATGTATATTGTATTGTAAACAATGTATCACTATGAATGAATATAGAATATGTTGGTTTTCTCGGGTTTGGTTTCCAGGGGAAAAATCTCTGTGTAATGTGTGTATTTTCCAATGTATCTTTTCTATTCTTTTACTGAAAAATCTGTTTGCAGTAAATATTGTATAAGTTTAAAATCTACATCTGGTATCAGATCTTTTTTGGCTTCAGGGAGACACCTTTGTTGTTAAGGTTTTCGCTTGGGATTGTGATAAGCCTTGTTACAGTGGAAGATATGTGGTAGTGATTTTTCAGGTGAAAACAAATGGCGAGCAATTCAAAAATGGAGATAGAGAAGTTTAATGGGAAAAGTTGTGAGCTATGGAAGCTCAAGATGGAAGATCTGTTGGTGGACAAATATCAATGGATCATGGTGGATCTAGTTATTGCACCTACAAGAACTTCAATAGATGACTAGAAACAGTTGGATTAGAAGGAGAAGAGAACAATCTGGTTGTGTCTCTTAGATTCAGTATTACTAAATGTGTCATAGGAAGCTACAACCAAATATTTATGGGATAAGTTGGAGAGGTTTTATTAGTCTAAATCCCTAGTAAATAAAATTTTCCTGAGAAATAATTTGTATAACCTGAGGATGAGAGATGGAGACTCAGTGGCAGAGCATTTGAATGCCTTCAATACTGTGGTAATCAGTTAGTATCTGTTGAGATTAAAATTTCATATGAATATAAGTGTATCAGTTTACTGTGCTCTTTACCAGACTCGTGGGATAGTCCAGTTGTGGCCATAGGTAGTAACTTCCTTGAAGTTTTATGAAGTGATCTCATCCTTATTGTCAAAGGAGATGAGACAGAAGAACATGGAAGGACATAGCGCATATGCATTATTTGCAAGAGGATACTCCTAAGAAAAAAAATACTTCTAAGTCCTCAAGTGGGAGATATAAGTCTAAGGGTAGATCTAAATCTCCCTAAAAGTTTGTAAAGGTATGTTGGAGATGTGGAAAACAAGGGCACATCAATAAGAAGTGTATATCCAAAATTGAGAAAAAGAAGGGATTTGAAGAAGTTTCTTCTACACAAGAAAATACCTCCAAGGAAGAAGGATGGGATGTGTACTTGTCTTATTCAATCACACATGTAGATCATGAGGCATGGTTGATTGACTCGGGTGAATCCTTTCATATGACTCTCCATAGGGAGTGGTTCTATGAATATGAAAGGTATGATGGAGGTAATATTTTCCTAGGTGATGACTTGACAACTAGAATCATAGGATGAGGAAAAATCAAGTTGAGGCTCATATATGGAAGGATTATAACACTACCTAGTGTTCTACACATCCCAAGTTTGTCCAGGAATTTGATTTTTGTAAGAAAAATAGATGATGCAGGGGTAGAAAAAATATTTGAAAAGGAAACCTACTTCGAGGAGCAATGGTGTTTCTAAAGGGAGTTCAGTTTGGAACTCTCTATAAGCTACAAGGAAGTACTTTAGTGATGGGTGTAATAGTTCCTTTGTTACTGATATTGGAGTTAAAGAAGAAAGAAATCCTATAGTGTCTGGAGAAAAGGTTATTCTTTGGCATTAAAGACTGGGGAATATCAGAGAGAAGGGTCTTCGATGACTACATGGTAAAGGTATGGTTGAAGGTATGTCTAACTTCTCTCTGGATTTTGATTTATGTGAATATTGTGTATATGGGAAGCAAAATCGTTGAAATATTACCCTCTGGTGCAACGAGAGTAGAAGGAATTTTACAGCTAGTTCACAATGATGTGTTTGGACCTGTGTCGGTTCCATCATTCGAAAAATCTATGTACTATGTCTCATTTATAGATGACTTCTCAAGGAATACTAGGACATATTTCCTCAAGAAGAAATCTGAAGTCTTTGACAGGTTTAAAGAGTTTAAGGCTCTTGTTGAGAATCAAACAGAGAAAAGAATTAAGGTGTTGAGGACAAATAATGGCAGAGCGTTCTGCGGGAATAAATTTGAAGAATTATGTAAGAAGTGTGGTATATAAAGGCATAAGACTACTCCATATACACCTCAACAGAATAGAGTTGCAGAAAGGATGGACATGACGCTGATGGAAAAAGAAAGGTGCATGCTTAGTGGTGCCAGGTTAGGGAAATAATTAAGTGCAGAGGGAGTAGGTACTGCATGTTACCTGGTCAACAGATCACCTTCATCAACGTTGGATGACAAGACTCCACAAGAGGTATGGACTAGTAAGAAACCTTCTCTCACACATCTCAAGGTATTTGGCTGTGAGGCTTATGTTCATGTCCCAAATGAAAAAATGAGTAAGATAGATAAGAAGGCTAAAAAGTGTATCTTTATTGGGTTATAAGCTTTGTAACCCAGAAACTAAGAAGGTTATATATAGCCTAGATGTGGTATTTAAAGAAATGAAGGATGTTGTTAAACATGAATTCCTACCAAGTAAGGAAGAACCAAAGAAAATAGAGTTTGATTTAAAGGATGATGAATCAGACTCTATAGAAGAACAATAATTAGAAGAAGAAGATCCTCATATTCCAATATTGAGGATACCAGTTCGAGAAATAAGTATACCGGAAAGGTATACTCCATTTGATTTCAGTTCAAATTTTTAGTTTTCTATTACTAATGATGATCCTAGAACTATTAGGGAGACAGTGGATTCAGAGGATGGAAAGCTCTGGAAAAGGGCCATGGATGAAGAAATGGCATCCTTGGATAAGAATGAGGCTTGGGATCTAGTGGAGTTTCCGACTGGAAGAAATCCCATTGGCAACAAATGGGTATTTAAAAAGAAGATGAATGCAGAAGGCAAAGTGGAGAAATACAAAGCTCGATTAGTATAAAAGGGTTATTCCCAAGTTGAGGGAATTGATTTTGGTGAGATTTTTTCTCCTGTTGCCAAGTTAACTTCTATAAGATTTATGTTATCTGTTGCTACTGCATTTCATTTTTAAGTAGAACAAATGGATGTGAAGACCACATTCCTGCATGGGGATCTGAAACAATAAATCTATATGAAGCAACCAGAAGGCTTTTCTGTGAAGGGAAAGATGTAGTTGGTATGCAAGATGAAAAATTCCATGTATGGTTTAAAATAATCACCAAGGATGTGGTATAAAAAATTTGATACTTATATGCTGGGACTTGGCTACAAAAGAAGCAAAGAGGATCATTGTGTGTATTTTAAATTAATTGGTGATCATTTTATTTATTTGGTCTTGTATGTGGATGACATGTTGTTGATAGGAAACACCAAGGAGATTATCTAAGATGTCAAAACTCAGTTGTCCTGTAAATTTGACATGAAGGATCTCGGTGCTTCAAATTTCATTTTGGGCATGGAAATTAAAAGAGATTGGAAAAGAGGAAACTATGGTTAAATTAGAGAAAATATGTCGAGACAATATTGCAGAGGTTTAATATGCAGGAATGTAAACCAATCAAGGTCCCTATTCCTATTGGTGTAAATTTATCTGTGGATCAGTGTCCCAAGGCATATGAAGATGAGGAGGACATGAAGATGGAAAAACAGAGCTAGTCAACATGATGATTGTCCATATCTTGAGGATATGAAATTCCAAACATCTAGGAACATGATATGAAATCCTTCCTTATGTTCAACATGCTACAATAGAGCCCTCCACATCTGTATTGGCCACATCCCTTTCAAGTGTGCTTGGGGTTCCAACCATTGGCCCCCATTGATGTAGCTATTCCCATTGCAACCACATATATAGGAAGAGTCCTCCCATGCTCAGAATGAGGCTGATTGGGAAACCAAATTTGTTGAGAACATCTAACAACAAGTTCATGATATTATATATAAATCCAATGCCAAGTACAAGTAGTGCCACAATCAACATAGAGTACCACACAAATTTCAGGTGGGAGATAAGGTGTGGTTTCATTTGCAGAAAGAGTGCCTCACATGAGTCCATCAAAAGATAAGCCCACTTCGATACGAGCCTTACAAAACCACCAAGGTGGTGGGTGAATTATTTTAACTTAAGTATTCCTCCTTTCCTTGGCTTGCACCCAATATTTAATGTGGAACTGCTTCGACCATATTTTCCACCTCTCCAGGACACTTCAAACATGGCCGAGTAGTTGGCCCCTAAAGAACTCAATCCTGAATAAAACGAACATGTGATAGTTGATCATATCATGGAATATAATACAAAGGACGCCTTCCAGTAGACCATCTAACTCTATTGGGTCGTCAAAGCAGGGTTGTTTCTTGATTAGGGAAAGTGGTTGACCAGGAGTCGGATTCAACAAAAGTTTCCCCATCTAAAGGAGGAACTTGATGCAATGGAGACCATTGCTTCCTAAGGAGGGATCAATGATCTAGGTGAAAATTTTTGGCCACCCACGTATTCCATTGGCTCAAAATTACAATTTTCCATCTTGACAGTTTTTCTATAGTTTTCGGGTCCCAAACTTCCAGGGCTATTTTGAGGCCCTAAACGACATTTTTTTGGCTCAGAAACTCCTATCACGTAATCAAAGGAATATTTTACGCTGAATCTAATGTGTTTTCCTCGGATAGACCTTTTGAACGAGGTATCGAGCACCCCAAACAGAGTTCGTATGAAAAATTTACGCCCTCGGGAAGTTGACATATCAACTACCCCCATTGGGGCCCACAAACCTTTTTGCGTTTCATCTCCCAAGGTTATGGTTTTGGATTTTTAGGGGTTTATTATTTCTTATTTATGTTAAAAAGGCCTTTGTAGCCTCATTGTAATTATTTTATTGTGAATGAGCATAGTGAACACATCTTTCCTCAGAGATAGGCTACCACCATTCTAGCTAGCTTCTGTGCTTTTTGATTTTGCAGTGTTTTGTATTTCAGAAAGTCATTAATAGAATATGATCTTTATTGTATTATTGTGTTCCTTTCAATATATCTATGTATTTCCTTGTTATATCTATGTTATATTTCTTCCTTCATATCGTTCTCAAAATAATCTGGATCAAAATCAAGTGCATACTCCTCTTGGAAAATGGAGATCCTGTTTGAATATTGAAGAATTTCAAGACCAACAAAATAATACAAAAATCCTAGATATGTCATATCAAATTGTCCCATTAATGCTTCCTTAACACTCTTAATCATAGACGAATAACTCCCTTTGAGAATCAAATCATCCACATACATAATTAGAGTCAAGAGATCAATGCCCTACCTTAGAGTGTAAACCATAGGATCATAATGAAAATGAGTGAACTTAATCAAAAAAAAATCTTCTCCTCTCATAGACTTTCATGCCAAAAATATATGAATATATTAAAAAACAATATTTCGACTTTCATGCCAAAAATATATGAATATATTAAAAAACAATATTCCAAGAACAAAAGACAATTGCAAAAAACAAATTTTTTTTCTACGAGAGAGTGTTTGATCTCTTAGATCTTTATGTGCAATTCCCAATTTGTTTTGATATAAACTTGAACAATGCATTGTGATGTAATCAAATAGATCAAATTCATTCCAATGAGACACATTTGCTTAAAATAAAATCAAATCGCATTGGAGCTTTTAGTTTTAATTTTTGTTTTCTATATATTTATAATCAAACAATTTTTTTTCCCAAATATACTTCTCCAGCCACTACGAGATCAGATCACATTATGATATGCACATACCCTAACCCTAGAAATCTTGAATTTACTTAGAAAAAAATACAGATAATGCTAGAGCCTTAGAGTTTGTAGCCTCATTGATGAATTTGATATTCTTGCAAACCTCACTAACGCGATCTGGTCTCAAACCTCACCGAGAGTTTCCTTCCTCATAGACTCAATGTGGACGTACAAAAGGTGAGACATGTCCTTCCTTCCTCATAGAGCTAAAAAAATAGAGCTAAAAAATAGAGACATGTCCACATTAACAAATTCAAATGAATGCGAGCCAACTCTTGTAAACAAACCAGATCTATAACCAATAATGTGTAGATGCAACAATGGCTTCTGATCTGATCTAGATCTTAAAGATTTGATCTTGGTCTTGAAGATTTCACAACCTGCAAATATCTCTCAAAAAAATGAGAAGGGTTTTTCAGAGATTGCTCTGATAGCATGAATATATTCAAAAACAATATACCATGAACAAAAGAAAACCGTAGAAAAACCAAAAGCCTTCTATTAGAAAATTCCAAAATCATTCTATTAGAGAATGATTGATCCACCAGACTTTTCATCCCTTTATGGATGTCATTGTAGACCTGACGTGGGCTGACGACGATGCTCTCTCAGAAAATGATAGCCTCTTCTTGACGGATGACACATACAAGCTATTGTACGATTGTATATGTCATCCCCTACCTGACCACCTTCCTCCATCCTCTCCTTTGCAGTTCCCGCCACAGCTAGCTTCAGATCAACCATCAGATCAAACCTCTTTTTGTGTTGGGAAGCCACCTTCCCTCGATCACGTGCTCTACTAGCAGTCTTGGGAGACTTCAACTGATCATCAACCTCGGGAGACTCCATCTTTACTCTCATGTCCGAGTTCTCTTCCTCACTCTGTTTTTGCGGCTCCCTTAACATTTTCTTCCCTTGACCCTATTTCCACAATTCACCCCCACTACTCTTTGAATGTCCATGGTGGTGCTGGACATAACAGATCCTCTAGATAAAAAGCTCGTGCAAACCAAAAACAAAAGTGTTGGAAGGTCAAATAGTCTCCCTCCTGTTGTTCTCTTGGAAAATACATTTCCATGGATCGAGTTTCCATCCTATCAAAGAGGGCTCTCGTCGGTAAGTTATTTTACTCTAAGGTGCCTAAAGCATGTTTATCAGTCTAGATACAAGATTTTTGGAAACCAACACTTGGATACTATTCGAGGGTCAGTCTTGTTTCCAACCATTGGTTTATTTTTCATTTCATGTCATAAGAAGATCTACTGAATATTTTAAGCTCCCAATGGATCCTAAATAGGGGATTCCTCATGCTCAAGATATGGGCTCCTATTTTCAGCCCTTTTTCTGAATCTTTTAGCAAAAGATTCATGTGGATTCTCTTATTGGATTTTTTGATTGAACTCTGGTCCAAACTAGTCTTTGAAGCGGCTGCAAATTCAGTTTGAAAGTTTTTTTTTTATGAACACTCTCTTTGTTGGGTCAACAAACGGGTAGCATGGGTTTTAGTCGAGATGGACCTCGACTGTGGCCTCCCAGATTATGTCACTATCAATTTAGGGGTCTAATCTTTCTATCAACCCCTATATTTTTGGAGGGATCATTTTCGATGTCACATTTGCTGGGAGACAGGTCATGTCAAGACCTTTTGTTCATTGGATAAGTCTACGACTCCTTGGACAATGATGGATCGGATTGGTAAAATAATTCCCTAGACTTTGGATCGCGACTCCTTCCTCGATAAGATGTATGTTTTTTTTCCATAATTATTCCATAAAATCTTTGCTGAAGGATTTAGTTATTTAAAAAATAATAAAATTTGGGTCGTAGAGATCTTTGAATATTTTTGGAAGATCCTTTTAAACAGACTAGATGCTTCAGTACTTCTTCCCGATTTCCACATTACAGTCACTCTTATCCGCGACTAAGCCCCTCTTTCTCTAGTCCCTTCAGAGTCCCCTAACCAGGTTAAATGATATTGGACTCTTCTCCCTTGCCTTGAACACAGTCTCCATGAAATCTTCCCCTCTTGTGATCCTGTTTCATCCATTTCTTCTCCTTCCTTACTTGTTGAAGTCCCCCGCCTTAAAACCCTTCCCATTTCTTCAAACCCTCCATATAACCCCTCCCCTCCCACTATTTTTAAGTCTCCTTTGACTCTTTTTATCGAGCCTTTATCCCATTTCCCTCTCCCTGTTACCAATTGAACTACACCCCTCCCTATCGACCATTCTAATGTGATTATTCGAAAATCCCTTCTTTGACCCCCTAAAAAGCCTTCCGGATCTATAGAAAGTGGCATTTTGATTTTTTCTAACAATGAAACTCTCACTTCCCTTCCCCTCTCCCTTTATTTATACCACACATGTTCCACGTCCTCGACCCTTAGAGCAAGCCAACTATTTCATGGCATTTCTTAATGATTATTTTTTCTCTAAATCTCCGTGGGTTTGGGAGCCCCATCAAACTTGCCTCCATAAAGAGATTACTACAACAGATCAAACCTAACATTCTTTTCCTTCAAGAAACATTGGCTGAGGGTGATAAGGAAAAATATCTCTTTCTTCAATGTCTACCACACTGGAATGCAGTTGCTCTAGATTCACATGGCTGCTCTGGAGGACTCCTTTCTAGTTGGAACCCAACTTATGTTGAGTTTTGTGCTTTTGGAACAATTGCAGGTTTATTCTTGGAAGGTAGATTAAAGCACTCAAAGGATACTATTAAGCTTCTAAATTGTTATGCTCCGTACAAAGACAGAGAGCCATTTTGGCAACAAATCTCTCATTTTGGATTATTGTGTGAATAAAATATTATAATTGGAGGTGACCTAAAATTCACCTTATCTACCAGAGAAGTGTGGGGGAATCTAGCGCAACTTGACCCTTTGGTCGATTTATTTTCAAATATCCAACTTATCTTGGGTTTAGTAGAATTCCAACCATCTGTCTTGTCTCTAACTTGACAGAATGGTAGATCTGGTTCTTCAGGTATTTCTAAAATATTGGATTGTTTCCTCTTAGACTCCAAGATACTTGATAAACACCTCAATTTTCATACTTGGGTTGTTTCTTCAACTATTCATATCACAATCCGATCTTCTTGCAATTTGATGGGTCTTCCCGCACTGTTGCTCCCCCCTTCAAATTCAACAACTTGTGGATTTCTGACCCAGAATTCATTACTTTAGTTTAATCCACATGGGCTGAGATGCAAAGCTGGACTGAAAGATAATCAATCCTAATTATTTGCAACAAACTCAAACATTTGAAGACTTTTGTTATTAAATGGAAGACCATTAAGAAAAAAACAACTAAATGCAGATTTAATCTCCATTGAACAATAATTGTTTGATCTCTTTGAAAAGTGCCATTCACAAATTTTTGAGCAAGAATATTTGGAATTACTAAAGGATCTCACCCAAAGGAAGAATGCTATCCTCTCTGTTGAAGAAGATACTCAGAGACTCAGGAGTCGGGCCATCTGGATTCAGAAAGGAGATAAAAATACAATTTTTTTTCACAAATATGCGTCTCAGAGATGCAGTCACAACTCAATTTGGGACCTTTCAGATGAGGACAAGAATATGATATCTACTGATACAGAGTTAAAAGAGATGGATTACAAACATTTCAAAGAACAATACATTGCTTTTGACACTGAAAACATTGACCTGCAACTTGAAGTTATAAAGATTGTCTCCCACTTCTTTAATGAGGAGATTGACAAGCCTATTTCTATTACAGAATTACAAGAAACTATCAGTAAAATGCCTAAAGAGAAAAGTCATAGTCTAGATGGTTGGACAAAATAACTTTTTCATACCTTTTTTGATATTATGGGTATGGATTTACTCAATGCAGTGGAGGAATCACGATGCATAGGATATATACTAGGGGCACTAAATGCAAATTTTTATGCTCTTATTCCAAAAATTAGTAAGCCAGTCAATTTTAATGATTTTAGGCCCATTGCATTGTGCAATTTTGCCTACAAAGTTATCTAAAAAATCATCGCTTCTCGGATCAAAGACAAATTAGCCTCCTGCATATCCGATGAACAATTCGACTTTCTTAAGGATAGATTGATTTTTGATGTTGTTGGTATTACACAAGAGTGTTGACATATACAAAGACAAAGATGAAAAATTATGATATATTAAATCTTGATTTAAAGAAGGCCTACGACAACTTTAGCTGGAAATTCCTCATATTTCTCCTTGATTAGATTGCTTTAAATTGGCGTGTTTCTTAGTGGATTATGAGTTGTATCACCTCGATTAACACGACTATTCTAGTCAACGGTGTTCCAACTAATTTCTTTAAAAGTCATTGGGGTTTGAGACAAGGTTTCCCACTATCTCCTTTACTTTTCCTATTTCTCCTTGATTAGATTGCTTTAAATTGGCGTGTTTCTTAGTGGATTATGAGTTGTATCACCTCGATTAACACGACTATTCTAGTCAACGGTGTTCCAACTAATTTCTTTAAAAGTCATTGGGGTTTGAGACAAGGTTTCCCACTATCTCCTTTACTTTTCCTAATTGTTGTTGAAGTTTTAAGAAGACTGTTGATTCAAGCCATGGATTCAGGAACATTCCAAGGACTTAAAGTTGTTGTTAGTACATTCATCTCACATCTTTTTTTCGTGGATGATGTACTCATACTTGGTTATGGGAAAATTGAGTATTGGTTGACTTTTAAATATATCCTCTCCAAGTTTTGTTCTGCCTCTGGTATGGTTGTAAATTGTCACAAATCAATTTTTCTTGTACAAAACATAGACTAGAACCTTAAACATAGTTTGACTACAACTTTTCATATTCAGATTGAGAGCCTTGATCAAGGTATGAAATATATTGTATTTTTCCCTAGACCAAACAAATATAGAGTGAATGATTAGCTGTGGTTACTTAAGAATATTGAAAAGAGAATCAAAAATTGGACCTTCCAATGGCTTTCTCTCGGAGATAGACTCACCTTATCCAATTTTGTTCTTCAGAGCATTCCAGTTTATTGGCTCAGTCTTATTAAAATCCCTTCCTCCGTTTTCCACCGAATCTAGCTTCTAATCTCAAACTTCATCTGGAAGAGGGGGAAAAAAGAATCTAGATATCATCTAACAAAATGGAAAAATATTGACAAACCAAAAATCTACGGAGGTTGGGGCATAAAACATATCTCTTGGTTTGCACAATCACTGGCTACAAAATCATGTTGGAGAGGTTTATTTGGTTCAGTACTTTGGAATTCAATCCTATGCAAAAAATATCTGAAGGGTATTGATATTATTTCCTGGCTGTGAAGAGATGATAAAAATGTTAGAATATATAAGATGGTGTGCTCTTTTTACCACGACAATACCCTCATCTCCCAACCACAGGCTGAAGCCTCCCTCCGAGCACCTTAACCTTGACCTGAGAATTCCTCCGGAAGCAAACCCTAGGCTAGATAGCCAAACAAATGACAACGCATTTCTCCCCAAGGATAGCACAACACAAGAAACTGATCAGATAGTCCAAACCCTAGCCAAGAGATATCCAAGACAAATACTGAACTTGTTGCTGCTACAACCCTCCTCCAAACCTGCGCACCAACTGTAACTGCAGTGCGCACCAACTGGGAAAACTGCATTCCTGAGATATGACAAATGAGAAACTGGCGCCCTGTATTTATAGTAATCCTGCCAGTTTACTGGGGCCGACTTCTTCTTCTGGGTATGTGTCTGTTCAGTATATTATTATTAATTTTGGCCGGCTTCTTCTCTTAGAGGCTAATAGCCTAATATAAATTATATTCTTGAGCCGATAAGGCTTCTAGGGTTATTAGCCAATTCATTAGGGTTTCTCTTGCTTCCCGGAGTCTTCTATTCTTGTCAGGTTCACATGTAGAGGTAAATACCTCCTGCAGCTACCATAATATTAACACTCCCTCCTAGCTAGAGAGGTATTTACAGGTAATGGACTTGAGCACAAAACATACCATTTACTCGGTAACATCAATATAGTCATCTAGACTAGATCATGAGCATCACCATCACTATCAGCTGCATCATCTCTCAAAACCATACTTCATCTGAGTAATATGATGTTGAATAAGTCACTCTCACCATAGAGTGATACAAGTGGAGTAAAAGATCTGAACTGTTTTCCGTCTGGAAAATCTATGTTCATCATTCATATGAATGATCATCATGTCCAATAAACTGCCGATAGTATTCAAGGAAATTAGAACAACAATGGTCTTGAGCTCAACAGACCATTCAACTGGTAGCACCACGAGCACCTGTCATTATTATCCGACTGGATAATCTCCTATGAAAACTGGTACAATATCAATTTATAGAACACACCTGTGTCTATTCCCATAGTACACAACTACAATCCAGTGGTTAACTACCACATCAAGTAACACACAATTACTTGATCAGCAATAGTGAAACATATTCACCACAGTAGTTCGTCTTCATAATAAACATATGAGAGCATCCTGCATAGAAACAATGTTATGATAAAAACTGTATCATCTAGGCCAATCTTTCGCTCACGTCTGTGAGATATGAAAGAATGTCTGCCAACACAGTAGTCTTCATCTTCATAGAAACAATGTTATGATAAAAACTGAAACATCTGGGCCAATCTTTCACTCACGTCTGTGAGATCTGAAAGAGTTTCTGCCCTCAGTATATAATATCAACAACAATCATCTGGGCCAATCTTTCACTCATATATGTGAGATCTGAAAGAATGTCTGCCCTCAATATATAATATCAATAATAATCATCTAGGCCAATCTTTCACTCACATCTGTGAGGTCTGAAAGAATGTCTACCCTCAAAATAGAATATCAATAATAGGCTATCTTCCCCATTCTTCTCAACCAAGGAATAAGGATTGTTTCGAATTTCTGAACCTGGACCGTTTCCCACCCTGGGCCATTCTTCTGACACTAAACAAAGTGTAACCTGGAGAGAATGAGTCTGCCATAGAGAAATGCTTGGACCATTCCTTACCCTGGGCCATTCCTCCAACACTAAACAAAGTGTAACCTGGAGGGAATGAGTCTTCCCTAAGGAATGACTGTCGTGGAATATTCCCCACCCTGGGCCATTCCTCCAACACCAAACAAGGTGTAGCCTGGAGAGAATGAGTCTGCCCTCGAGGAATAACTATCCCTGATTGCTGAGCCTAGACTACTCCCCACCCTAGGCCATTCCTCCGACCCCAAACAAGGTGTATCCTGGAGAGAATGAGTCTTCCCTCGAGGAGTAACTATCCGGACCATTCCCCACCCTGGGACATTCCTCCGACACTAAACAAAGTGTAACTTGGAAAGAATGAGTCTTCCCTCGAGGAATGTCTGTCCTGCATCAACCTCCAAATGGACGATTCTTCGAAACTGCTCACAACTGTGAACTTCAAAAGAATGACTGCCCGGCGAGGCGGACCATTCTACTTGACCACTACTCAGAGTGACTGCCAAGAAGAATGAATGTCCTAGACCACTCCCCATAAATGGGAAGTCATTGTCTATGATAAATCAACAATCAGTCTGCCTCCCATGTTAACTACAATGGGAAGCCACTGTCCGTCAAAAATCTCAATCCACTTTCCGAACAGGAAAGCATCTGTCCAATCTGGACTATTACAAAGATAAATGATCCCTCCTAACTGGAGATTTATTTCAATCACAAAAATAAATGTTTGCGTACCTTCTTCTAGCTTGGAGAGTCTTCCCTTAGAGTTATTTCCACGAGATCTATCTTGAGTATGCAAGTTCTTTCATCTTGAATATGGGCTAATGTATGCTTATCTGCTCCTCTGTGGAGATGTGTATTGGAGAATCACTTTCTCCTTTCTGGACTTCATCATGGATAATGTGATGCTTGTGCTGTAGTCTGGAACACTGTGAAGGCTTCTTGTAGATGTGAACAATAGAGTATATCATAGTTGGAGAATTGGAACATATCCATGTGGTACTTCTTCTGTCATCAGGAGATCTGATCTTCTGAGTAGTCATCTTGATGTTATAGGAATTTTTCACCACGCTTCTGCTGTGCACTGGAGGTTCTCTGCCAAGTTGTCATCTTATTACCTGCATACAGGAGTATCTTTCTGGTATGCTTCAAAGTCTTGAGATTGCTCTGCATGCGCTCTTTACTCAATTTCTTCTGGAGAACATTCTTTGCATTCATTTGATGTAGAATTCTGACTCATGGATGTTTGTGGATGATATAATGACTTATATAGAGATAATTCTAGTGTACTGGAACAATCAATCATCATAGTCTTCTCCTTCCATCTGAGAGAACTTTTGGTTCTGGATTTCGCAATACTTTCGTTTATAAGTCTTCCATACACTATCCTTCATCACGATTCTTCTGCTTGATTTCTTTTTGGTGAGTTCATATCAGGCTGGTAATGACTGATTATTCTGGAATCTTCATGTTCTTCTTTATCTTTTGGGTTCATGGATTTTCTTCTGGATTCCATGCTCTAGAGATTCCACTTCTTCCTTTCATCATCGGTTCACAGATCTGGATGGTCAACCAAGAATACTTTAAGGCTTCTCTTCGAAAGGTCTTCTTCTGCGGTTGAGCTGAACACATACTGTATTTCTATGGATGCTACCATGGATATATATTTTTCATCATCTTCAATCCATCACAAGATTAGCTCCCTCCTAATCCTTGCTTCATGTAAGAGTGTATATAATCTGCTCCCTTCGTCTGACTGAGTCCTTTCTTCTGTCTCCGTCCTTGTTGTCTTCTACAATATATAATAGAGTCCATGCTTCCATCTGCAACATTATTGTCTTCTGCAATATATAATTGGCTTTCTTTGTCTTAATAGAGTCCATGCTTCCATCTTAGTTGTTGTCATAATTTTTTCCCAATTTCTCTTGATGTCTGGCTTCTAAGTTTCTTCAGGATTGGTTTGTCTTATCTTGTAGTAGCTTCCACATGATTTGTATTTCATCCTTTCATATGTATTATCTAATGATATTCATTCTTATCTTGTTGTTCTTCCA
>ML793191.1:17641-37455 GCA_009831015.1 Picea engelmannii | reverse complement strand
AGAGCACCAACTCTATGTTTTCTCTAGCACCCACTAGAAGGAAGCACCAACTCCCTAGTTTCTCTAGCACCAACTAGAAGGAAGCACCAACTCCCTGAGTGTTTCCAGCACCAACTGGATGGAAGCACCAACTTCCAATCATATAGGCAACCAACCTGTATAACAAAGAACAATAGTTCTCCCTTGCACCACCCTGCCACCCTGGTTTCTCTGGCTGCAACCAGAAGGAAGCTACACCTCCCCGTGTTCAAGCACCCACTTGAACCTCTAAGGACAACAATCCTCCCAAGCACCTCCCAACCACCCTGAAATATAAATCTTTGCTACTGAAACTTATTACAGTGATAAGATGTTCAACAATGGCTTACCAGACTCATCACTGTTCTGCTGCATTTCGTTACTCTGTCTGCCTCATTGTCGTCCTGCACACATGCCTTGCGCTGTCTGTTTTTCCTTTTTTTATGCTCTGTGCTCCATGTCCATTCACTACACAGTTCCTCTTCTGTTCTATTCAGCTGTTGCACTCTCCTCCTTCTTCACACATGAATCACATTCATCCACAACCACCACAAAAAACTCCAACAACAACAACAACAACACCCTTCTCTTCTCTATACTGTGTATTTATAGCTTTTGTGCACCTTGTGCATGCAATGTTCGCAATGCCTTTGCATACTGACTGCACACTGTTATCCTCCACCTCTCGAGTTCTCTGTCTGATCATCATCGTGACTCTTCAGCTTCTCTAGCCGTTTTTCCACACGTTCAGCATCACTAGATGTTGTGTTGAGATTCCTCAGCCTCTCTGGCAGTTGAGACTCTTCATCTTCTTTGTGACAGTTGAGCTCACCTTCTATGTTTTAGTTATAGGCTTCCACGCTCATCCATCTGTCAATCCCTTCTAAGAATAGTCTTCCTTCACTTGGACGAAGCTTGGAGACTCTTCATCTCCTCTAGCGATCACACCGGGGTCTCTTCGAATTCTCTAGCAGATGCCATCAATGGTTTCTGGCAATTTCACTGTGTCGTGCATCAGTAGCCCTCCGATCAACTCTTGATCTGATGGTTTAGATTACATCGTGATTTCACCTATCGGGATATCGGGATTCCTGATGTCAATAATTTTTTACATGTCCAACTCTCGATCCCCGATGCCTCTCCATTGACTAGAATCAACGGTCCAGATCAAAGCTTGATCTGAGGGCTCAGATTGCATCATGATTTCACATATCACAATATCGGGATTCCTGATCTCAATAATCTTTGACATGTCCAACTCTCGATCCCCGATGCCTCTCCATTGACTGGAATCAATGGTCCAGATAAAAGCTTGATTCAACGGCTATGATTTAAGTCACGATTTTTCCTATCGCGAAATCGGGATTCCTATTGCAATGTTTCTTTGACATTTCCAAA
Organism: Picea engelmannii; assembly: GCA_009831015.1. Lineage (NCBI taxonomy): Eukaryota > Viridiplantae > Streptophyta > Pinopsida > Pinales > Pinaceae > Picea > Picea engelmannii. The sequence continues at coordinate 36,039 of ML793191.1, read as the reverse complement.
ACGCGATCCTCGAAACTTCGACGTGGTGTCCATCTGTTGACGTCACACGTGAATTGACATGTGTTGAATACTTCCATGTGTCACTCTGATTCGTGACTTACATGTGCCTAAAATGTTGAATCATTTTGACACTTGTCATTGCCTGGTTGTGCCACGTGTTCCTAGTTGACATGGTCTGCTGACGTGAGTCAGGTAGATGGTCTAGATCACATCTTGATCTGACTGCTCATATTACACTGGGATTTTGCATATCGAGAAATTGAGATTCCTATTGCAATGTTTCTTTGACATTTCCAAAATGCGATCCTCGAAACCCCGATCAACGGTTTAGATGTGATCTTGATTTGACAGCTCAGATTACGTCGAGCTTTTGTGATCCCTCTATTCCTTGCACTTTTAAAGATCATGCAGGTTTTCCTTGATCCAACGGTGGTCGGACCCTGCGCTCAGATCTGACGCCTCTAACTTCAATTAGCCCTCCAGCTAAGCTCGTGGTCCACGTGACCTTCTCCTATATAACCGCAGCCAAACCTCCTCATCGAGGTTTCATACTTTCCCATGTCGAAACATGTATGTCCTCAGGATTCGTGATCCCTCGAATCCCGACGCGCTTTTTATGCACTAGCTCTCCTGGCTAGTCTCCTGGCCCATATGAACGTTATCCCCATGACCGCAGTCTTACCACTCATCGGTGTTTCGAGCTTTTCAATGCCGCAATGCATTGGCTCATGGGATTCCCGATATGTGAAAACCCGATGAGTCAACCCTCCTTTCAGGATTTCACCTTGGCTTTTCCCGATGGTAAACCTTGTGCAGCTCCTATCTAATCTGATGACTGACGGGATTTCTGAATGAGATCCAACAACTCTCGATCTCTCCCTTCTGTAGGCTTCTCCTGAACGTGGAAACCAATGGTTCCAAATCTTCTTCTTCAGCCGATCTGATGGTGGCTATGCTCCTTCCTGAGCTTTGCACTCTTTCCTCCCAACCTTGGGAGAATTACAAGTTGTCAAAGGCCTCGACCTTTGTCTTCCTTTTCCTTTGTAAACTCCTGTATCTTGAGCTTTGCTGCACGCGTTCTCCTCGACGTTGTTCCTCCTGAGATTTCACTTTCGAATCCCCAAGGTATTCTTGGACTTCTGCGCCTCTGCAGAGTCTTCACAAAAATACTTCTGGTGCTTGTTTGTTACATTCTTCCTGTACACAAGCCATCTTCATTGTTGTACTTGCCATTAATGACAAGCATGCGCTACCTATTAAACATTTGCCAACAATCTCCCCCTTTGGCATTTATGGCAACTAAGGCACCCGAATTATTTTCTCCCCCTTTGACATCAATGTCAAAGAGAACATGCTCCCCCTGAGCTGTTGCAGTATTTTAGGAGGTATTAGATATTAAATCAATACAAAATCCCCCTAATAGGAAGGACTCTCTTATATGAGGCCTGCAGAATATTTGTATCTGAACCAGAGTCTTCTCTTTCTGATTCTTGGACCTGTTCATCTTCAGCTTCTGCTGTATCCTCTGTGCAAAATTCAAAATTGCTCACTTCTCTTACTCAGACTCTTTTATCAATCTTCTCATGAGTGGATGACTCCCCCTGTCACTGTTATCTCTCTGCTTCTGACTATTTTCCCCCTTTTGTTCCTTAAAGGTTAACTTTTCTTGACAAGGTCTTTCCTCTTGTTGTCTCTACAGGATGTCATTTACATCATATTGTACATCAGAATGTTGTTGTCCTACTTGAAAACTGTGCAACTGTAGCTTGTACTTTTTAAATAGCCCTTGGATCTCCCCATTGAATCTCATCAATCTCTATTACTACAATTATCATTTTTCTTCCATGATGCATTCAATCCAGGGCTTTTATGTCCATATTCAATCACAGGAGAAAACTACTACACCCACTCTCATGCCTGCTTTTCTTTCTCACTAATGAAGGACCTATATCAAGTTTCCTAGGAGCACTGATTTCTACCTTGTTGAGTCCAATATCGGATTTTTCATTTGGTGATCTCTAGCTATCCAAGTCCTTGTCTAGAGTCATGGATCTGCTCAAGTACTTGATTTGGGTGTCTGCCTTCTCAACCTTCAAGACTTCTGCTTCCTGTTTATGACATGGTTCTTCTCCTACTTCTTTCGTGGGATAAATGATGACTGAGCATTCGTTTATTGTATCTGAGTCTTCTTCTTTGCTTGCAGGGGAAGATTTAGCATCAACATTATTGTTTTCCCATATACTGTTATTCACCATTTGTCCCGAGTTTACATTTACCTTACATTCTTTGGATGTGAGCACCTCTTCACTGCCTCTGTCACACTTTTGACTTGAACTGAGCGAATTATGTTTCAGACCATCCACAAGAAGAGCATACTAGGAATCTCCTTTGTCATCACTCAAACTCATCATCCCTCTATCCTTGATTTTGCCTGGTTCATCATTTTCAAGGATCACATTTCCTATTTTGTTTTTACTTATGGACAATAGATTATCCTTGTCTCCAGTCACGTGCTTTGAACATCCACTGTCTATTTTTCCAGAGGCCTTTTGTTTTTGAGTTGAAAGTGCTTGACCACATTTTTCACTATCTTTCCTCTTCCATGTGCTGGTCTTTCTATCTAAGAACTTTATTCTTGGATCTTCTTTGTAATTCTTGAGATGGCAGTTTGCAACTTTGTGGCCAAAGTTGTCACAGTTATAACATTCAATCTCATTGTTCAATAGGTCAAAGTTGTTGTTGCAGGGTTGTCTACTCATTGATTATTTATTGATCCTTGACCTCCTCAGTTGCATGTCTCTAGACTTAATTTGGCAATTTGCAATATGTGATGGTTTGTTACTTTGCTGTATCATTCTTTGTTGTGGCAGAAATTTATTCCTTGGAAATCTTAATTTCTCACGTCTAATTCTTAAGGAACAATTTACAGCTTTGTGACCAAAATTAGAACAGTAGAAACAGTATCCATAGAAAAATTCTTTGTACCTGGAAAATGGTTGTCTTCTTTGAGAAAATCGATTTCTTTCATGTCGATGATGTCTTTGAGTAGGGAGTGTATTATTTATTTTTTCTACAGATTCAATCCTGATACTTTTTCCTTTACTTGTCGTGGGTGGTTGGTTGTCTTCCTTTGTTTCTGCAGGCTTGTTATTGTCATTGGTTGTACTTTTGACAAACTTGATGGGTTCTTCATTTCCTGACTTCCCACTGCTTGATCCCTCTTCATAACCCAAAACAGTTTTCATCTTTGGATTCCTTTACTGATTCAAAATGGTGGCTAATCCTTCTGAGGCTTTGATACTTGACAAGTTCTGATTATACAAGGATTGAAACTTCTCCATCTCTTTCCTAGTTTTCACTACTTCTTCTTCCAGGGCTTCAGATATTGCCCTCTTTTATGATAGCTGATGTTTCAGAATATCCTCGATTTTTCTTAGCTCTTCTAATTCCACATTCAGCAGGGCAAAGTCTTCATCAGGTTGTTTACTGTCTTTTTCAAACTGTATTAGCAATTGTTTTTGCTTTATGTTCTTAAGGCCATTAGGTATGTGAGAAACACAGAGACAGATATTTTTTGAGGAAACCCAAACATGGTAAAAACCTCTTTTTCTTTATATGATAAGTAATAATTACATTCTTTACATTATCATACATATGAGCACCAAATCATAATGAGGCTACAACCTCTGTTTTGCAAGTTGCAACTTGCTGAGAGCACCAACTCTCTGTTTTCTCTAGCACCCACTAGAAGGAAGCACCAACTCCCTAGTTTCTCTAGCACCAACTAGAGGGAAGCACCAACTCCCTGAGTGTTTCCAGCACCAACTGGATGGAAGCACCAACTTCCAATATTACAGGAAACCAACCTGTATAACAGAGAACAATAGTTCTCCCTTGCACCACCCTGCCACCCTAGTTTCTCTGGCTGCAACCAGATGGAAGCTACACCTCCCTGTGTTCAAGCACCCACTTGAACCTCTGAGGACAACAGTCCTCTCGAGCACCTCCCAACCACCATGAAATATAAATATTTGCTACTGAAACTTATTACAGTGATAAGATGTTCAACAATGGCTTACCAGACTCATCACTGTTCTGCTGCATTTCGTTACTCTGTCTGCCTCATTGTCGTCCTGCACACATGCCTTGCGCTGTCTGTTCTTCCTTTTTTTATGCTCTGTGATCCATGTCCATTCACTGCACAGTTCCTCTTCTGTGCTATTCATCTGCTGCACTCTCCTCCTTCTTCACACATGAATCACCTTCATCCACAACCACCACAACAAACTCCAACAACAACAGCGAGATCACCCTTCTCTTCTCTGTACTGTGTATTTATAGCTTCTGTGTACCTTGTGCATGCAATGTTCACAATGCCTCTGCATGCTGACTCCACGCCATTATCCTCCACCTCTCGAGTGATCTGTCTGATCATCATCATGGATCTTAAGCTTCTCTAGCCGTTTTTCCACGCGTTCAGCATCACTGGATGTTATGCTGAGATTCCTCAGCCTCTCTGGCAGTTGAGACTCTTCGTCTTCTTTGTGACAGTTGAGCTCACCTTCTATGTTTTAGTTACAGGATTCCATGCTCATCCATCTGTCAATCCCTTCTAAGAATAGTCTTCATTCACTTGGACGAAGCTTGGAGACTCTTCATCTCCTCTAGCGATCACACCGGGGTCTCTTCGAATTCTCTAGCAAACGCCATCAATGGTTTCTGGTAGTTTCACTGTGTCGTGCATCAATATCCTTCCAATCAACACTTGATCTGACGGTTCAGATTACATCATGATTTCACCTATCGGGATATCAAGATTCCTGATGTCAATAATTTTTTACATGTCCAACTCTCGATCCCCGATGCCTCTCCATTGACTAGAATCAACGGTCTAGATCAAAGCTTGATCTGACGGCTCAGATTGCATCGTGATTTCACATATCACGATATCGAGATTCCTGATGTCAATAATCTTTGACATGTCCAACTCTCGATCCCCGATGCCTCTCCATTGACTGGAATCAATGGTCCGGATCAAAGCTTGATTCAACGGTTGTGATTTAAGTCGCGATTTTGCCTATCGTGAAATCGGGATTCCTGTTGCAATGTTTCTTTGACATTTCCAAAACGCGATCCTCGAAACTCTGACATGGTGTCCATCTGCTGACGTCACACGTGAATTGACACGTGTTGAATACTGCCATGTGTCACTCTGATTCGTGACTTACATGTGCCTGAAATGTTGAATCAGTCTGACACTTGTCATTACCTGGTTGTGCCACGTGTTCCTAGTTGACATGGTCTGTTGACGTGAGTCGGGTCGACGGTCTAGATCACATCTTGATCTGACGTCTCATATTACGTCAGGATTTTGGATATCGAGAAATCGAGATTCCTGTTGCAGTGTTTCTTTGACATTTCCAAAATGCGATCCTCAAAACCCTGATCAACTGTTCAGATGTGATCTTGATTTGATGGCTCAGATTACGTCGAGTTTTAAAGATCGTGCAGGTTTTCCTCGATCCAATGGTGGTCGGACCCTGTGCTCAGATCTGACGCCTCTAACTTCAATTATCCCTCCGGCTAAGCTCGTGGTCCACGTGACCTTTTCCTATATGACCACAGCCAAACCTCCTCATCGGGGTTTCAGACTTTCCCATGTTGAAATATGTATGTCCTCAAGATTTGTGATCCCTCAAATCCTGACGCGCTCTTTATGCACTAGCTCTCCTGGCTAGGCTCCTGGCCCATATGATCGTTATCCCCGTGACCACAGTCTTACCACTCGTCGGGGTTTCGAGCTTTTTAATTCCCCAATGCATTGGCTCATGGGATTCCCGATATGTGAAACCCCGATGAGTCAAACCTCCTTTCGGGATTTCACCCTGGATTTTCCCGATGGTAAACCTCGTGCAACTCCTGTCTGATCTGATGGCTAACGAGATTTCTGAATGAGATCTAATGGCTCTCAATCTCTCCCTTCTGTAGGCTTCTCCTGAACATGGAAACCAACGGTTCTAGATCTTCTTCTTCAGCCGATCTGACAGCAGTTGTGCTCCTTCTTGAGCTTTGCACTCTTTCCTCCCAACCTTGGGAGAATTACAAGTTCTCAAAGGCCTCGACCTTTGTCTTCCTTTTCCTCTGCAAACTCCTGTATCTTGAGATTTGTTGTGCGCGTTCTCCTCGATGTTGTTCCTCCTGAGCTTTCGCTTCTGAATCCCCAAGGGATTCTTGGACTTCTGCGCCTCTGCAGAGTCTTCACAAAAATACTTCTGGTGCCCGTCTGTTACATTCTTCCTCTACACATGTCGTCTTCATTGCTGTACTTTCCATCAATGACAAGCATGCGCTACTTGTTAAACATTTTCCAACATATTCTTGGTTGTGGTATCTTTGCATTAAATCATTAGAGTGTTATAGCAGTGATTTCCTTTAAGAAAGCAATTAATTAGCAAACCATGAGAGCTACTGCATTGAGATAAGCGAACGCATACCTCGCTGGTTAGATATTGCATTGGCGATTTTATAATTGGGATCTGTTAGCGGTTTACTTTTCAAATGACAATTTTAGAATTTATATTTTATTGACGAATCCACAATCTATGTTTCAATTGGTGAAACTGAACTTCTTAATTCAATGGCGAATTTGTGATTTCTTCGCTGGTATGGTAGCGATTTATAGATTTAAATGAAAACTGTAGATTTCATTGTAAATGGTGAATTCACATTTTAAAAACCAATGTCGATTCATTATGGGTTGTATTTCCTTGTTGTTGTAGATGAAAATAACATGTTTTTGTGAATTTTTTTTTTACTGTGTTGTTGTGTAAAAGTCGTGGATCTCAGACCTTACCCTTATCTCTAATTGATAACGCTCCAGTTAATATTTGTGTGTTAGTTGCATTGCTTCATTATATTATGGACCCCATAGTCGACAGCGTTTCCTAATCGTAGATGCCACTGTAGGAAGGAATCATTAAAGCCCTATTGATCTTATCAGATCAGACCTGTTGATAGTTTTATTTGAGACTGCATCCACAGATGTACCACCAATGATTTAAGAAAAAGAGGAAGATCATTCGATTGATAGCAGTCATACCCACCAAAGTTTCATCCGCCTAAATCCGTATGACTGTGTTCCAACTCCTGGAAACCCGTAACAAATTAACAAAAGTTGTATTATCAGTATTGCATACATTAAAAGACAACCATGGTATGTCGGGACAGTGATCCGCTTAAACTTTTGCCATTTATTTCTTATTTTATCCATCGCGTGTAGGGACAGTGAACCACTTGAACCGCGAACCTTAGGTATGGTTGGAGTGACAACAAATATTTAAACCTTCGGGCAGCATGATTTTACTGATTGACACAAGCCATTATTCCACTGGTGAATGTGTGTCGCCCCACGACTACCTGCGCCTTCCCTTCTGTGTTGTTGAATATTGGACAACGTTAAACCTTGGCCTTCCCTTATTCTTTTATCGGATCTCTATTACTCTTAACCATGGCGTTAATTACAATGCATGTTGATGCTCATGACAACACTCCCCTAATTGGTCCACGTTTTAATTCTGTTTTTATTATAGAGTTTCACTTGGAAGGATTTCAGTGTTGCCAGTTTTCTTCTCATACTTTACCCGTGAGTCACTCCCATGTTCCCTAGGTATCCGGGCATATGGCTGGTGTCTTTCATTCTTTTTTATTATTCTTACCAGACTCATAACTCAGCCACGTGAGTGGATGTCAGGAATCCTAAATCCTTAGTAGTTATGACAGTCGTTTTGCAACTTAGGTGTGACTGTAGCAGATTTCCTAGCGAATTTTAGGGTGGATACTGGTTAGTTTTAGTCACGGTGGTAGCCTTGATGGTAGTTATGGAAGCTTTTCTAGTTAAGCCCTTACTGTTTTTCTTTTCAAAATGATATTAGCGTAGTATTAATTCGACGTGGGTACTTAGTGAAAATCTTTGTTTTATTTCAAATTGATCCTCTTTGTAATGGAATTTAGTGAATATTTGTTGACTAAAACTTGACTTGTCTTCATCTCCCATTTGATTATCCTGGTAATGAAACCGAATCTAGTTGATTATCATAATTGACTAATCTGTTCTTGGAACCATTTAAAAGAAAAACTCTGAAGGTAAACAAGTTTGTGAATATCAATGTTTCCACTTTTACCGTACCTGTAAGGTTGAACTAATGTTTTATAATTTAAACCTTTCTTCATTGCAATTATTCAATAACCTATTAAGTCTACATGTAAACTACTTCAATTTTCATTGTTCAAATGGGATAAATGGAATGACGAGATAATATGGTTCACTAAGGCCCTTGCCTTAAAATAGATAACCTGGTTTTTGCTACATGAATGGTTTTATTATTGTCTTTTCATTATTTCTAAATTCTATAATAGTTTCCAAGGTCTTATAATTTGATTATATGTATTACCGTCAATACAAAATTGTAATAGAAGTAATAAGTTAGTAATGACGCACTATCGTATAATGCTAGTTGGATGAATGTTGGATTAAAGTTGGGGTGCATATTCACCTTGATAGACTGATTGCATTTAGTATCCATTACTAAATGGCTTAGTTATAAATTCAGTCATTCTAGTTGGCCTACTATTGATGTCACTTATTTTTCAACCTTGGCGAAGTTCCGACTGGCTTAATTGATTCTATTTACTATTGATACGAATGACACCTTGAAGTAGTAGATGACTACCTTTTCTTTGAATTAAAATAAGGTTGATTTCCTTGCGCTCACACTTATGTCGTTCCATGATGGGTGTAGTATTCCATTTGTCTCGCACTGTGGAATTCTTGTGATGCGTGCTGATTCATAAAACTTTATTGTGTAGTGATCGTCATTGATGTTTGTTGATTTAGCATATTAGTTTTGGACTGCTTGTGTCGGGTGGGATGTAGACACCTCCATGTTCCTCAGAACAGTTGCTAGCCTTAAGACCTTAAATGGTTAAAATCGATGGGAACCTGGGATTGAGCGTTGCTTATGTGTCTTGGAGGTCCTTACAAATTGCAGGGTAGGACGGGCGGGTAGTCAGTCTTACTTATTGTCGATTGATCATCGTTAATTGCATGCAATCACTTGTTGTGCGTCTTATGTCGTCTTGTTTTGTTCATCGTGGTTTGAGTCTTATTCGTTGTTGGGTGGCGACGTAGAGTCGAATGTGCTTATTTCCCTTGTACACGCGTGCACACACCTGTAACAAATTTTTTTTGGCACTTGTTATAAGAGGTTTGATGGCATAACAAGGAGGTTCATTACATATGGTATCAGAGAGGGTTCGACCTGCGACTTGGGATCGCTACGGCTTTCGTTGACATGATTTTATTATATTGTTGCTAATCGAGTTGATTATGTGCATGGAGGTAATCATGGTTAGAGAATGCCGCGGAGGTAGACGATGAGGTGCTAGGGGAGGAGGCACACACCTCTAATAGCTTCCACGCCTGAGGGATCTAACCCCCAGGGAGACGAGCAGGTTCTCGGACAGGAGAAGATAGCAGTCGACGACGTAATTGGGATGATGAGATCTTTTCAGTGCATGTCTGACGCACTGATCATCCGCTTGGATAGAGATGAGGCCAGGGCACCAACACCCGCTGAGGTTCCGCCGCGTGCACCGACAGTTACTGGTAGCATTCATCGTGAACTCGAGAAAGTCAAATTTCCCGAGTTCTTTGGTGCCCTGGATGGCGCAGCTGCCAAGGCATGGTTGGAGAACATGGAGATGTGCTTCGCACCTCACGATTATACCTCCAACATGAAGGTCCGCATGGCAGTCTTTCAACTGAAGGGGAGCACCCTTCTATGGTGGAAGACGCTCCTACTACAACTGAACATGGACGTTGAAGATGTGTCATGGGAACTGTTGAGGAACGGTTCCGAGAAAGGTACCTTTCAGAGGAATTCATTGAGCGTCATCTTAATGAGTTCAACACATTACGACAGGGAGTTTGTACAGTGCCCAAGTATGAGGCACGCTTTATGGAGCTGCTCCGGTATGCTCCGTACCTTAACACAGAGAAGCTTAAGGTCAATCGGTTCGTGTTCGGCCTTAACAGAAGCCTGCATGCAAAGGTTAGGATTTTGATGCCTCAAACCTTGCACGATGCCATCCAGAAGGCCCTCATAGCAAAGGAGGATCTTATCAGTGGGGGTCAGACCAGGACTCCAGCGAGACCAGCAGGGCAGGGTTCATTTGGAACACCGTAGCATCAGACACCAGTGAGACATACGCCGGGATATTGTGGCTTCCAGAGGGGATCCACTTTCACTACACCCTGACGACCACCACCTCAGTAGCGGACACCTTATCGGGGACCACAGCTTCAGCAGTAGCGTTGCCCGCAGCGACAACAGTTTAGGCCTGTTCAGTAGAACAGACCAGGGTTCCAGGTTGGTGGGCCGTCATCTTCTACTTCACCTACCAGGACTACTGGGCCAAAGAAGGGGTGTTGGACATGTGAGGAGCCACACTACTAGCGCGATTGTCCTATGGAGAGGACCAAAGTGTCTGGATCAGCTGGACCCACTATAGTCGGAGATATGGGCAAGGCCCATTGTATTCATGCAGCGGTGAATAAATGCCAGGCAAAGCACCAGTCAACTGTGCTCGAGACGATAGGTACCATCATTGACCAGACCCTTAGTGTTTTGATAGATCTCGGTGCTACTAAGAGTTTCATTTCTGGTGCAGTGCTAAAAAGGATTAAGGTAAAGGTAGTTGATCAGAATGAGTTTAGCTTCGTAGAGATGGCTTCTGGAGCCAAACAGAAGGTTGGAGGAAAAGTTACGGGCTATGCCCTTAACCTGGGAGAGTTTGTCATGATGACCAACTTGTATGTTATGATATTAGGATCTTACGATGTCGTAATTGGAATGGATTGGTTGGAATCGCATGAGGCGATACTCAACTGTAAGACAAAATGATTGAGATTGGTTGATGACGAGGGACAGAGATGTGTGATTGTAGGATGGAATGAGGGATTTTCCCTGAGGTTCGTCTCTTCCTTATAGCTACGGAAGATTATGCGCAAGGGGTGAAAGATTTATGCGATCCTTGAGCTAAACGAGAAGGGAGTAGCGGAAGGTCTAGAACACCTTCCGGTGGTGAGAGAGTTTTCGGACGTGTTTCTAGAGGAGTTACTTGGGATGTCGCTGGAAAGGGAATTGGAGTTTACCATAGACCTGAAACCAGGGACTGAACTGATAGCAAGAATGCCTTATAGGATGTCGACCCTGGATTTGCAAGAGTTGAAAATGAAACTGAAGGAGTTGTTGGACCTGGGACTGATACATCCTAGTGTGTCACCGTGGGGTACACCTGTTATTTTCATACGAAAGAAGGACAGATCGTGGAGGATTTGCATTCACTATCGTCAACTGAACAAGGCTACGATCAAGAATCAATATCCCTTACCAAGAATTGATGATCTGTTCGATCAAATGAAGGGTGCGACGGTGTTCTCCAAGATCGATTTGTGATATAGGTATCACGAATTATGGATCAAGGAGGATGACGTCCCTAAGACCGCCTTTAAGACGAGATTTGGACATTATGAGTTTATCGTTTTACCGTTTGGAGTGAAAGACGCCCCAGGTGTATTTATGAGTTTGATGAACGGGGTGTTCCGCGAGTACTTGGACAAGTTCTTCCAAGTATTCATTGATGATATTTTGATCTACTCTCGGATGAGAGAGGAGCATGACGAGCACTTGCACTTGGTACTACATTGCCTGCGAGAGCACAAATTGTATGGGAAGTTGTCCAAATGCTCTTTTTATCGATCGAGCATTCACTACTTAGCGCATGTCATCTCTGGCGAAGGTATCGCCATGGATCCAACCAAGTTTGAGGATATTATGGAATGGCCAGCACCGACGAATGTCACCGAAGTGCGTAGCTTTATGGGTTTAGCAGGATACTATCGATGGTTTGTCAAGGATTTTCGAAGATAGCAAATCCAATCATGGAATTGCAGAAGAAAAATAAGAAGTTTGTTTGGACCAAGAAATGCGCGGAAGCATTTCAGAGGCTTAAAGAGTTGTTGACAACAACACCGATACTAAAGGTCCCTGACATGGATGCAGACTTCTTGGTATACACAGACACATCCAAGGAAGGTTTAGGCAGAGTCTTGATGCAAGACGGATGAGTGATTGCTTACATTTCGAGGAAACTGAGAAGGCATGAGGAGAACTATGCGACGCACGATTTGGAGTTATTATCCATCGTATATGCCTTGAAGGTTTGGAGACACTACCTGGTTGGATGAAAATTTGAACTAAAGACTGATCATTGTGGACTACAACACATTCATGGATGATTTTAGGGGCTAAATTTCGCTCATGGGCTAATTTTCCATGGTTTTTCCAAAAACGAGATTCTCTATTTTAAAAATGATTTGCCCAAATTCTATAGGATGAAATTATTTTACCTTAAAAATCGCCAAAATTTTATAAAATCTATATAAAATCCTTAGAAATTTGAACATGTTTACAAAAATATCGCCAAACATTTATAGTTGGCATATGAAGGATTAGTAAGATTCGCCAAGGTTTCTACATTTTAAAATAAATTTCCATCCTTAAAATCATCCTTGAACACATTTTTATGCAAAGCGACCTGAACGCGCGACAACGGCGTTGGTCGGAATTTCTTAGCGAGTATGACTTTGAGATTACTTACATAAAGGGAATGGTGAACCGAGTGGCGAATTCTTTGATTCGGAGGACACACATCTTTTCGATGTTGCCTCTTTAGACAAATCTACGTGAAAATATTCTAACCTTACAGCGTGACGACAACTGGTACAAGGAGGTCAAGGGATTTATTGGACAAAACACAATGATGGTACCACGATATGAGGGATTTTCTTTCGATAGCGATGGGTTATTGAGGTTTAAAAGTCGGATTTACGTACCGCCAAACAACGAGTTGAGGATGTTGATCCTGAGCGAGGCCCATAGAGCAGTTTACATGGCTCACCCGGGAGTTACGAAAATGAGGGTAGACCTTAAGCCCTTATTCTTTTGGAAGGGAATGAAGGCTGACATAGTCAACTATGTGGCCATATGTCTAGAGTGTCAGCAGGTAAAGGCTGAACATAGACACCCAGCAGGATTACTTCAACCACATGCCATCCTGGAATCGAAATGGGAGGTTATTTCGATGGATTTTATTGTTGTATTTCCACTAACGGCAAGGAGACATGACTCAATTTTTGTGGTAGTGGACACCCTGACAAAGAGTGCTCACTTTATTCCTGTGCGTACGACGTATCAGGCACCTGACATAGCGAGAGTTTTCATCAGTGAGATTGTGAGGCTACATGGCGTGCCTAAGAGGATTATATTCGATCGAGGATCAGTGTTTACTGGATGATTTTGGACGATTTTCCAAGAGGCCTTGGGAACCCAACTTAACTTTAGTACTGCGTATCACCCAGAGACTGACAGGTAGACAGAATGAACAAACCAAACCCTGGAAGACATGTTGCGCATGTACGTGATGGACCAACAAAAGCGTTGTTAAGAATTCTTGCCACTAGTAGAGTTTGCTTACAACAATAGTTACCAGAGCACCATTAAGATGGCACCTTTCGAGTTTCTTTACGGGTGACCATGTCAGACGCCCTTAAGTTGGGATCGGGTTGAGGATAGGGTCCTAGTGGGACCAGAAGCGATCCAAGAAATGGAATATCAAATGCGAACCATAAGACAAAGGATTAAGGAAGCACATGATCAACAAAAGAGTTATGCCGATGCGCACTGAGTCGACCGTAGTTATGAGGTCGGCAATCGATTCTTCTTGTGGGTTAAACCACATAAGAGTTCGATCAAGTTTGGAAAGGGAGATAAACTCTCTCCTAGGTTCATGGGACCTTTCAAGATTGAGGAGAAAAAGGGGCCTGTGGCCTATCGAGTAGCCTTGCCTGATTCTTTGAGGAGTATGCATGATGTTTTTCATGTATCTATTTTGAGACATTATACTAGTGATCCTACACATGTGATTGACATGAGTTCATTGCAGGTATCGGACAAGGGAGCACTCACGGCTGAGGCGGTCCACATCTTAGATCATCGCGTTTGACAGTTACGACGTCGAACGGTAGATTAGGTCAAGGTACAGTGGGACAGTTATAGTCCGCACTCAGCGACCTGGGAGGACGCATATGATATGCGCCAGCAGTTTCCATTTTTTTTTGATAGATAGACTTATGATACTGTGATAATTTTATTTCATCATTTATACTATGAAACTTAGGGACGGATTTTATACCAAGAGGGGGTGTATGTAACATCCCGCTCTGGCGCACTGAGAAAACTTATTCTTTGAGGACACTTTCTCACAAGTGATCTGGACTTTTATGATAAGAAAACATTTATCCTTGATTATGATGCGATATGATAGATGACATGATGTTTTACCGCTTTGACATGGATAGGTGCTATTGACTCGGTTTTACTGAGTGTGCAGGGTTTTTGACCTTGAGGATGTAGAGGCATCGACGGGACCCCTTGGACTCCGGATCGAGTAAGTGAGTGTGCTATGGGGTTGATTGTTTACTGTGATTTTAGTATATTTGATTTGATGATATGATGTGGACATGTTCTGATACGATTGTTGATGATGCAGGCTGACAATAGCTTGCCGACCAGACTCACATATGGAGTAAAGGGGCCACACATAATTTCCAGAGAGGTTGAGGGAGAGGTGTGGACAACAGCCCTGCCACAGCCTACTAGCAATCCCGCCATGGCTCGAACTGTAGGTTAACGATTACCTAGTTCGAGAGGATCCACGATGCCATGAGGGAAAACTGCGACAGTCGCTCACGATGATTCTAAGGGGCACGCAATAAGGTGGGGGCCTTATTCCTTAGAACCCTTAGTCTCCCACAAGTTCACCTGGCGGAGTGTTGACTCGAGGGGTTATTGATGTCTACCAATCAGTCAAGAAGCGAGTGGCACCCTTGGAGAACATGGTGCATCCTGAAGGACACATTGCACAAAGGAATCACTAGAGGTGAGTGGCACCCTTGGAGCACGTGGTGCATCCTGAAGGGCACGTCGCACAAAGGAAAAACTAGAGGCGAGTGGCACCCTTGGATCATGTGGTGCATCCTGAAGGGCACGTCCCGTTGATGTTGATAAACGAACAAACCTAGACGGCCCTAAGACATTTAACACATTAAGAAATTCTTAAACTACTTCCCTAATTAAATGTCGCCTAGTTCAGAATCTAAGTCCCAAGTCTAAAACTTCTCAGGGTAAAATTTCGTCTAACCTTAAGAAAAGAACCTATAAAAATTAAAATTAAAACTAAAACTAAAAATCAATTAAGTAATAGTTTTAGTCTTCATAAATTTTTGGGGTAAAATGAAGAGAGTAATAATTTAATTAAAATCCGTGGTTTTAAATTGTAAAGAAGAAATACATTATTTAACTTGTGAAAGTGTAAAAAGTTTTCAAATTAATAATAAAAGGAAAAGAGTAAATAACGCAATTGCCATTTTGGCCCTAATAAAAGGGGAAAGAAGGGAATAATAAAAATTAGGAAACTAAGGAATGGGGGGAAACATAATAAGGGAAAGAGGGGAACTTATAGTAAAAGGTGAGGTCAACATAGTAAGGAATCTGCAATTAAGAACCTTCTAAAATGAACTAAATTAGCAACTTCATTTTAGGGAAAGTATTTAAACCTGTAAGGGAATCTAGGAACACCTAGGAGTAAATTTAGGAGCAACTCTAGGTGGGTGAGGGAAATGAGACAATTAATAAATTTAACTAAAATAATTATTGGAGGAAAGAGGGGGATGGATGACACTTGTGCGAAGGAGAATATTTAGAATATTTTTTTTTAAAACTTAATTTAAATGTGATTTAGGGAAAGTAGAAGGTGCTAAAAAATCTATAAAATAAAGGGAAGATGAGGAAGAAATGGATCGGCTGTTAATGTAACGTTACACTGCTGGATTGTGACTTGACTGACTACTTGTGGGGAGTTGGGATTTTCTAGCTCGGATAAGAGTGGTAGCTCGGACTTGCGAGGCAAGCTGGGAGCTAGACATACCATCTGGATAGTGTGTGGCCCCTTTGTGGCTCGGGGGGCTAGGGGGGAAGTAGAGTACCCCTAGCGTTGGCTGGGAGGTACCGGTGAGGTTTGGACGGTCGGCAAGCGGGAGCGGAACAGAGCGGGGATGTCATTTGAGGTGGGCGACAAGGCAACGGTATGCGCATCATTTGTAAAATATAATGCATTAGTAACTTAGGCTTGATCTGTATGCGTATTGTAAATGGAAGAATTATGTCTTGATCCCCTGGCCATTCATTGATTTCTTAAAGATTTTGTGGTCTGCATTTTGGTTGGATTTTACTGATCCTTGGTCGGGATCCTTACGCTCCGGCATTACTCTTCGTGGTTGTATATTCTTGGTTGTGGTATCTTCACATTAAATCATTAGAGTGTTATAGCAGTGATTTCCTTTAAGAAAGAAATTAATTATCAAACCATGAGAGCTACTGCATTGAGATAAGCGAACTCATACCTTGCTAGTTAGATATTTCATTGGCGATTTTATATTTGGGATTTGTTAGCGGTTTACTTTTAAAATGACAATTTTAGAATTTATATTTCATTGATGAATCCACAATCTATGTTTCAATTGGTGAAACTGAACTTCTTAATTCAATGGCGAATTTGTGATTTCTTCGCTGGTATGGCAAAGATTTATAGATTTAAATGAAAACTGTAGATTTCATTGTAAATGGAGAATTCACATTTTAAAAGCCAACGACGATTCATTCTGGGTTGTATTTCCTTGCTGTTGTAGATGAAAGTAACATGTTTTTGTGATTTTGTTTTTTTACTGTGTTGTTGTGTAAAAGCCATGGATCTCAGACCTAACCCTTATCTCTGATTGATAGTTCTCCAGTTAATATTTGTGTGTTAGCTGCATTGATTCATTATATTATGGACCCCATAGTCGACAACATTTCCTAATCGTAGATGCCACTGTAGGAAGGAATCATTAAAGCCCTGTTGATCTTATCAGATCTGCCCTGTTGATATTTTTATTTGAGACTACATCCACAGATGTACCACCAACGATTTAAGAAAAAGAGGAAGATCATTCGATTGATAGCATTCGTACCCACCAAAGTTTCATCCGCCTAAATCTGTATGACTGTGTTCCAACTCCTGGAAACCAGTAACAAATTAACAGAAGTTGTATTATCGGTATTGCATGCAATAAAAGACAGCCATGGTATGTCAGGACAGTGATCCACTTAAACTTTTTCCATTTCTTTCTTATTTTATCCATCGCATGCAGGGACAGTGAACCACTTGAACCGCGAACCTTAGGTATGGCTGGAGTCACAAAAAATATTTACACCTTCGGACAGCATGATTTTACTGATTGACACGAGCCATTATTCCACTGGTAAATGTGTGTTGCCCCATGGCTACCTGCACCTTCCCTTCTGCGTTGTTGAATACTGGACAACATTAAACCTTGGCCTTCCCTTATTCTTTTATGGGATCTCTATTACTCTTAACCATGGCATTAATTACAGTGCGTGTTGATGCTCAGGACAACACTCCCCTGACTGGTCCACATTTTAATTTTGTTTTTATTACAGAGTTTCACTTGGAAGGATTTCAGTGTTGCCAATTTTCTTCTCATACTTTACCCATGAGTCACTCCCACGTTCCCTAGGTATCTAGGCATATGACTGGTGTATTTCATTCTTTTTATTATTCTTACCAGACTCGTAACTCAGCCACGCGAGTGGATGTCAAGAATCCTAAATCCTTAGCAGTTATGACATCTTTTTTGCAACTTAGGTGTGACTGTAGCAGATTTCCTAGCGAATTTTAGGGTGGATACTCGTTAGTTTTAGTCACGGTGGCAGCCTTGATGGTAGCTATGACAGCTTTTCTAGTTAAGCCCTTACTGTTTTTCTTTTCAAAATGATATTAGCGTAGTATTAATTCGACGTTGGTACTTAGTGAAAATCATTGTTTTATTTCAAATTGATCCTCTTTGTAATGGAATTCAGTGAATATCTATTGACTAAAACTTGACTTGTTTTCATATCCCATTTGATTATCCTGGTAACGAAACTAAATCTAGTTGATTATCATAATTGACTAATATGTTCTTGGAACCATTTCAAAGAAAAACTCTGAAGGTAAACAAGTTTGTGAATATCAATATTTCCACTTTTACCGTACCTGTAAGGTTGAACTAATGTTTTATAATTTAAACCTTTCTTCATTGCAATTATTCAATAACCTATTAAGTCTACATGTAAACTACTTCAATTTTCATTGTTCAAATGGGATAAATGGAATGACGA
>ML793190.1:312454-324753 GCA_009831015.1 Picea engelmannii | reverse complement strand
GCATATGCAAAAACATAGCAATTAAAGATCTAAGCAATTATAGAATGGAAATATTAATCTAAGCTATACTGCTATCATCTAACAGAGTTAAAGATTTAACTAATTCAATGTTTATACTATTGAAAACAAACACTAATGCTAATCTATGAAGAGGCTGACCTTTGTTGGGTGGTGGGCCCTTGCCGCTTCAACAGGTCATTTGTTGAAGTCTACAGGAAGCTTGCTTTTAAGACACACATTACTCTCACTCACACTTCAAAACATAAAATCAAAACTCTCTTTAACAGCGCAACTCATTGTTAATCATAGATAATCAGAACATGGAGATAAAATGACATTCCATTAATCTTCACTTAGAAAATATGTTTGTATTACCATACGCTGCTTACATATTAATGATATGCTAACTCTCCTACTCTTCTATCATCCTTTCCATGGCTATTTAATAGTCTGCATCGTGAAACACAAGGAGGCAAAGTGATTTGCAAATCAATCAGTTGTTAAGTTTTATCATTCGGTTACATCTTCAGCTTCATCCTCATGACACGAAGTGCATGAGGATGAGGTAATTAAAAAATTATTCTTAACATAGCCTTGTTAAATGAATAGACATCCACCAATTGACTTAGGCGAGATCTGGCACTTAACTTAGTGCATTAGGCTCTTCCATATCAGTATCGGATCGTAACAGGCAGATGGTACTGGATCACAACAGGGCGCAAAAGGTGGTATCGGATCATGACAGAGCGTGTTCGTTGGTACCAGATCACAACAAGTAAGATTTAGTACTGGACATGTTTGGTACTGGATCAGACAACAACAATATTGGTGCGCAGGTACCGGATCATGACAGAGTTGGTACAGGAATGATAGACATCTAGGGGTCAAAGATTCACATATGAAAAATCAAGCATTAGTACATGAAATATTTAATTCATTAACTCAATAAACCACAAAATACATGAATTAACCATACTTTACCTTATGACCTTATTACTGGCAATTGGTAGCGTTCTTGTCATTCACTCAAGATTTAGGTAGGTTTAAAAAGGTATAGCTGAAGAGTAAAATAGGGTAATGAGAATGTCAATTTCAGGTCTCAACAGGCATCGACCCTCAAAAGGTTGGCCCTAGGTCCACGCGGGTTGTCCAATGACAGCCCATGTGTACACTCGGGCAGAGGAAAGACTGCATGCGTGTACATGCGACTGTCATCATTACAGCCCACGTGGACCCTTTATTTAATGGAAAAAACTTTATAAAGCAAGGGTTAACCCTCCTGAACTTGGTTTTTTGTAGGATGTATGTTCATTGGAGGGAACGAGAGCATGAGGATATTAGTGCATTGGTTGGGGAGGACCCCAATGTTGTTGTTGCCTTAATGCAATGTGGTTTGCTAAAATTATTCCTATGTCCTTTCATGCGAGCACAACCTAGGCTATTGAATGCCTTGGTTGATTATTGGCATCCTAACGCAGAGGCCTTTATGTTGGAGGGGCAGTCGCTGGTGCCAACGACCGAGGACATATACTTTTTGACTAGCCTCTCTCAGCGAGGGGAACCAGTCAACTTCCGTATGTTTCCCTCGGGGCCTCACAACATATCGGAGTTGATTGGACTCTATTGTGAGGTAGGTACAAGCAGGATGAGCTTGCAAGTGTCGATAAGTAAGATCTCTGACTTAGCATTGTAGGATATAGTGTTTCTTATCGGGTGGATTACAGAGTCTGCCACTTTGCATTAGGCTTCCCATGCACAGATGAACTGTGCAGTTCAGTGCTTAAATGCATAGATTTTTTATTGGAGCACCACATTGTTGGACTGTATGAAGAGACAGCTGACATACTGTCAGTAGCGGACTCAAAGGAAATTTGGGTTTGGAACCATTATTTTCTCTTTCTTCTTTGAAAGAGTCCCTAGTTCCATTCCTCGAGAGGTGGTACAAGGGCATCAGGCTTCTCTTCCTGTGATATGCAGATGGGTAGTGTTGTTTCCACGACAGGGGGGAGGAAGGACCAATGAGTCCTTTGATGACAACATTTTGCTTGGTTGTCGTGACAGATCCCAATCATAGAGGATTACCCTTATGCTGGGAGTGACTTCTCGAGAGACCCTGAGATACCAGTACCTCCTGGCGAGGAGCAAGGAGAGATGGGTAAGTTTGCATCGTTTTTTTTTTGTTTGTGAAACATATGTAATTTTATTGTTGTTGTTTTTTTATATATATCATTTTTTTTATACCAAATCATTTTATAGATATGTGTCTATTATGTTGAGATGTGGGACCAGTGCGACCTGTGGATTATGCGAGGAATAGGCAACGTCCTTGGCCAGGGGCCACACCCTCCACTGCAGGGGGACCAACAGCAGCAGGAGAGCTTCCAGCCGATGAGGCTGAGAGGGTTCTGAGACGAGTCGAGTGAAATTTTACCTCGCTCACTCGCACAGTCCCCATGGCAGAGATTGAGGATCTTCCACCATCTATGCAGCCTCATGTAGTGGGGGCACCATGGACGTGGATCCAAATTTTTTGGCGTTTGGCAAATTCTATTGATCATTACAACAGGGCCCATAGGCCCTGACCTTAGTTAGTCTGGATGTTTCATGTGTCGAGGGCACTACTTGTATATATTTTTTTAGGGCATAAGCCCCATGACTCATTACTAATCGTATTTTTGAGGCGCTTGCATCCACCTATGTACTCTAATGATTTTGATATTATATATGGATTTTTATGTCTTTTTATGTCTTATGGATCATATTTTCCTTTAAAAATGTATTTACATGTTTATGTATGTATTTTTTATATGTGTGCGAGATGCCAGTCTAAGGTTTGATTAGCTAGAGTATATGTAACTTGGTTTAATCTCCTAGGAACATGAAAATATGTTATATAATCAAAGCTTCGTTCTAAGAGACGTACCCTAAGGAATCATCGGTGTAAAGTAGGATCGTGAACATGGTAGACTCTATTTAACTGAGACACAACTAGTTGAGCGTCTAAATAGACCCAGAGATGAGAGATACCAAATGACAAGGTGTCACGAAGCAACTCAATAACTGCGATGTATTCGGCGACATTGTTTGTGGTGTCGCCTAAACATATACCTCCTAAAGATAATAACTGGCCCTGAGGTGTAAAAATTACTCAAGCTACAGAGGCAAGCCTCTAAGTGTGCCAGCTAGCACCATTTGCGTACCCAACGAACACCTCTGATTCACTTGACATCTTCCACAGTGACAAAAGATAACATCAAAAATGACATGTCCATAAAACCAAAAGAAACCAGAAAGTAATAGTACAAAGACTATACATATGTTACAAAACGTTACCCAAGGTGACCTACCTATGAGTAAAACTTCTTGAGGTAGAGCCCATTTCTAGGCTCTGCCAAATCATTTCCCTCAAATTCTACCAGACGATAAGCACCCTTTTTTAGAATCTCCTTTATGATGAAAGGTCTGAACCACATGGGTTTGAATTTGTCTGCCCCTAGGGAGTCCTTGTCTTGGTCATAGACCAGGACAAGGTCACCTTCAGAGAAAACCCGAGGATGAATGGACCGATCATACTGACATTTGACTTTTTGTTTGTGAGCCTCTTTGGCCAGGGCTGCATCACGACGTTGCTCATTGAGTCGCTCAAGGTATAATAACCGCTCCTCAAGTGGAGAAGTGTCTGGAAGTAGCTATACTGCCAACTTTAGGTGTGGGATCTGACATTCTATAGGCAAGACTACTTCCAGCCCGTAAACGAGTTGAAAAGGTGAGAAATCGGTTGCAGTCTTCACAGACGTCCGGTAAGCCCATAATGTTGAGTATAACATCAAATTCCAATTTGACTTGGCCAAATTGATCGTTCGTTGTAGGATGGTCTTAAGATATTTATTTACAGCTTCCACCTAACCATTTTCTTGGGGGTAGTAGGGTGACGAATTTTCTTGCCGCAACCCAAGATTTGATGTTAATTCGGTCATCATTTGGTTCTGAAAGTGACTGCCATGGTCAGTGACAATCTCTCTCGAGACGCCGAACCTTGCGATTATGTGGTTGAACAAAAAGAGATTTTTGGTCTCTCCATAATGTTTAAACATTGGCATAGCTTTGACCCACTTCGTGAAGTAGTATATGGCTATAATGATATAACGGTGCCCCCTTGTTGAAGGAGGGTTGCATGTAGTGTAATCAATCCCCCACTTGGTGAAGGGACCAACTGTGATGACAAGAAACATGGGAGGGGGATGTGCCCTCATCTTCCGAGAAAAAATATAACACGGGTGGCACTTCTTGACTGATTCAATACAATCTTTGATTAGTGTCAACCAGAAGTAACCAGCTCATAAAATATTTTGGGTTGTTTCCAACCTAGACAAATGACCGCCACATGCTCCAGTATGCCAATCGTTAAGCACGATTTCCACTTCTTCATGAGTGAGGCATTTGCGAAGAACGTAATCTACACCTCGACGATAGAGAGTGTCCTCGAGGATGAGATAATTCTTGGCCTGATGATGTATACGGCGACGTTCATCACGAGAAGCAGAGGCAGGGCACTTCAAAGTTTGGAGATAGACAAGAATATCTTCATACCAGGGTTCTGAATATGCTATTAGGAACATATCTCTTCAAATATGCGATTCTTCAGGCACAGCATCACCTGACTCGACCAGAAGTTCTGAAATAAGTTATGTGAAGACCAGTGACTTTTTGGATTTCACCAAAACAAGCTCTAAGTCAAATTCCTTGAGGATGACTATCCATCCACTGATCTTTCCGTCGATTACCCATCATGTCAACACATATTGAAACAGATTCACAACGGCAATGACGGTGGTCTTGCGAAATAAAACATAATGACGGAACCATTGGACAGCATGGATAGCTACCAATGCAAGTTTTTCTATATGAGAATAATTAAGTTCCGGTCCAATGAGGCCTCGGCTCAAGTAATAGATCACATATTCTGAGAGCAAATCATCTTCCTAAACTAAGTCCATGTCAATGGGTGACTCTGCTGCAGCCAAGTATAATAAGAAATATTTGTTATAATTGAGTGGCCGAAGTAGAGGGGTAGTTGTGAGGGCATGTTTCAACGCTTTGAAGGAGCATTGAGCGGCATCGTCCCAATGAAAAGGAATGTCTTTCTTCAGTAAGCACATAAAGCCCTTTGTGATCTCGGCATAGTTGGCGATGAAATGCCTCAAAAAAATTTCCTTTCCTTGTAGACTCTGAAGTTGAAGGATTGTGTGTGGGGGAGGCAACTGAACTATTTCCTCAACCTTGAGAGGGTCGACCATGATCCCTATTGTTGACACCATGAAAACTAACAAACGTCCTGATGTTACGCAAAAGATGCATTTGTTTGGATTCAAGCGAATCCAGAAGTAGCGACATCGCTTAAAGATAAGTCGGAGGTGTGTGGGATGATCCATTCTCTTGTGAGATGGTGATGCTAAATCATCTAAATAGGATTCAAATATATGCTTGAGATCATGGAAAGAAAAATACATGGCCTGCTAGAAGGTAGCTCCAGCATTTTTGAGACCAAAAGGCATCTTACAATAGGCATATGTACCCCATGGATAAATGAATGTGGTTTTTGTGTTGGTCTTTGGGTTTGATTTGTATCTGATTATATCCTAAAAAACCATCCATGAAAGAAAATGCCTCGCAACCTGCACATTCATTAGTGATCTGTTCAATGAATGGTGTGGGAAAATTATCTTTTGGACAGGCCTTGTTCAAATCACGAAAGTCCATACATACTTGAATCATGCCCTATTTCTTGTTGACTGGCATAGGATTTGACATCCAATGGGTCAAATGGATAGGATAGATAAAATCGGCTTTGAGCAGTTTCTTGACTTCAACCTTAATGGTTGCTGCTTTCCTGGGATTAACTGGATGAAGCTTCTACCAAACTGGCTTGGCATCCGGATAAGTTGTGATTTCATGCTCAACTATTTTTTTATCGATGCCTGGCATTTCCTCATAAGACCAAGCAAAAACATTGTGGAATTCTTTAAATAAGTTTGTGTAGATTTGAATCTCTTCGGGGGAACAGACAGCTCCGACGAAAACATTCTCCATGACACCAGGGATTCTGGAGATATTAATCGGTATAGTTTCAGCGATAGTTTCCATATTACCCTCGACATAAACCTCATGTGTAGCCAAGGGATTGATAGGACAAGACCTATCTCTAGTCATGGTCAAGGTGAATTCCCCTGCTTCAATTCTTCTTAACTCTAGCAGGAAGTATGATATATGATGGAGATCATCCCAGGGTTTGTCCGGACTAGTCATTGCTTCAATGATTGCTTCATCTGAGGGCAAGACTAAGTCTAACGAATCGGTACTAGCGAGGGAACCTTGAGCCCACATAGGCTCTGGGATCAGATCTAACTCTT
Organism: Picea engelmannii; assembly: GCA_009831015.1. Classification (NCBI taxonomy): domain Eukaryota; kingdom Viridiplantae; phylum Streptophyta; class Pinopsida; order Pinales; family Pinaceae; genus Picea; species Picea engelmannii. Next base: position 318,343 of record ML793190.1, on the reverse strand, counting down.
GTGCAGGAGTCGAATTGGTGTCTTCTGAAGCTTGCTGGACTAAAGAGTGCACTTCCTCTGTCGCGGACAAGGGCATGGACATACCATGGTGCCCTATCCCTTCCACCGTGGTCGATGGGGAAGGAAGAATCCACGGATCGTTGAAGTAAGTCATGCGAAACGACGAAACTTGGAAAATCTCAACCTTATGGTGGTTTGATACGAACTTGGCATCGCCTTGAGGAGGCAGGTAATCAAAAGTACCCATCAAATATGGGCACAAACCAACCCCTATGTTGACGATGCCCAGTTGAGGATTATCAATCATCGGAACCACGGATGCCCCCAATGAAGGGTCTGGTCTCAAGAAGGACAATTGATCAATGGTCATGATCTGGCCCTCGTGTGGAAACAACAAGACCCGAAAAACTATAGCAACCACTGCTTGCATGGCATAGTTCCAACTCCTACCTAACAAGAGATTGTAGTCGAGGGATGTATCGACTACTTCTACCTCGACGCACACGGTCTTCCCTCTTAACTGAATGGGGAAAGAGGGGATGATGCCATGTGGTCGGAACGAACGACCGTCGAAAGCAGTAAGAAGAGTAGGTGACGGAGACAAAAAGGGTTGACCAATGGCCTTCCAACATGCCAACAACATGACGCATGTCGAGGCACCCTCATCAACCACCGTGCAGAAAATGTTCCGAGTAAAAGTTTTCATGGGGTAAGCCACTACTATCTGAAATGTTATGTGGTAAGGGAGACAAGGTTTTAAGTCGGTTGTATCCACCATGATTGTACCCGGATTAAAGGTCCCGACAGATCCTAAAGTGGCTAACAAAGCTTTCCTCTGGGAAGGGAAGCTTTGGAAGACCTCCAAAGCGGACATCGCACAAGGGGTTTGAGATAAATCTTCCACCACATAGTAGTTCTAAGTGGCCCTTGTGTTTGGGTTATGAGAATCTTTCTTGAACGCACCTTTTGGGATGTGTGTCATTGTTTCACCCAAAGTCTTCTCGATCTGGAGAGGAAGAGATGGGATTTTAGCTTCTTTTCATTTCTCAGAGGTGCTTGGCTTATTGTAGTCATGTGCTCTAGTCAATATCAAAATCATCACCTTTCATCATATACACATTCGTGGATGCAGGATTGTTTGAATACAGAGAGGGTCCTTCACTACCCCCTTCCGTGCTTATAGAGGCTTGGGTTAGGTTTTTCCCATGTTGGAAAGGATTAGTTAACATAGCAGGTTGTTGTTGTGAGACAAACTTTTGGGCCTCTGCAAGCCGAGGGAACTGGTGGGTTGGGTGGTCCTCCACGCATAGGTTACATGGATACTTCACCTTCCATTTTTCAGTGTTGCCCCCGCCAGCATTATGAGTGGGTTTCTTATCCCCCTTACCCTTCTTACGTTGTTTTCTCTTTCCATCAGGTTGTTGGGTGGCCTTCGGATTTGTCAATTTCACACTGTGTACATCCGACGTTTGGGTAGGGGGAGCAATCGAAACAATAGTTTGGTTGGTTGTTGTGTGTTGTATAGACAATTGTTGCAATTTTTTTGTCAATTGTTCAGTGGGCTTGGTTTGTGCTTAACCTACAATACCATCGGCATGTGGTCCAACTCTCTGTCTGGTTTTATCAATATGGATCATGGTGCATCTGGAAAAATCTCGTACAGTAGACTAGACTGAGAATAAATGAGCTCAAGTTGTTGAGCTCTCATGATGGCATCTTCTTTAGAAAACACGACGTTGCGACATCTTTGGATAGATGGGGGACCAAAGACTTAAGGAAACACTCAAGCAAGATTGTTGGTGGGACTGGGACCTTAATCAAACTCTTTCGGTGTCTCCATTCTCGGATGTGATCAGAGATATGGTCTGTTTTAGTCTGTTCGAAATTGGCCAGCAATTCTGTGACAACATCATATCTCACAAGTAATTGGAAATGGTTTAGGAATTCCATTGTCAATTTTCCGAAGGAAGAATATCTCGAGAGATCAAGCTCGATGTACCATTTCGCAGCACTCCCAGTGAGAGTGCGTTGAAACAATCACAATTGTACGAAGTCGTATTTCAATGAATTAGACGAGCACCAAAGATGGAAGGTGGTCACATGATCCCCTGGATCTTTTTTAGGCTTGGCTTCTAACTTTGGTATGTCCGAAGGCAATTTCGTCGGCATAGGGGGCCAACGTGGATCATGACAGATGGGTTGATTCAACAATCTAGTCAAGTCTGGAAAATGTAAGGTTGCCAATAAGGGTAGCCTTGGTTGGTGTTGTTGATAACCATGGAAAAAGGGGCTTGGAGTTTGACTGGCACTAGGTTGCCAGGAAAAGTTGGGTTGATGGCTGGGGTTATGGTAAAAACCATGGCCATGACCAGTGTACAGATTTTGCGTGTGAGGAGACATCATTGGATAATTTCTGAAATAGGATGTAGATGGTTGGGCGTGCATTACATTCGGAGGACTTTGGGAAGGTTTTCCCCATGCCGATCCCATGGGAATAGGCATAGCACCTTGTCCGGGGTTCCATTGGTTGTGGAAATAATTTCCCAAGATCGGCATTCCTGACGAGGGAACTGATCCTTGACAAGAATTTCAAGGTCCTGATGTTGAAGAAGTTCCTGGGTTTGCCCCCTATGCAGGAATAGTACCCTACATAGGGTTAGGTTGGCCATAACCGAGGTTTCCCCTAGTCGGGAAAGCAGTTGATGAGAAAGTGTTGTTACCAAATGCACCGAACAAAGAAAATGGTGTCGACCCTACCGGCATATAATGAGAAGGTGGTCCTTGACTCCCTACTCCAAGTGAACTATGGTGTGTGTTTAGCCTAGCAGATTATTGGTGGGTACCGCTGAGTGAAGGGGACGAAGGAGGTATATGACCTCCCCCATAAGGGAAAGCGTTAAAAGGAGATAAAGTTCCCCCCATGGGTCTTTGCAGAGGAGTGCTAGAGCTCCCTGCCACCAGACCTAAATTATGTAAAGTGGAGTAATATAGTACAAGGTTGGTACCTGTGCTAGGAATCTCGTATGAGAATGGAGGGCCTGTTGCACTCTACATGAAAGGAGCAGTGGTCATCGCCAAAGACAGGATCGGACCACTACTCGAGGTAGAGGCAGTCAAGACCGTGGTGGCTCAGACCGGCGACAGTGGGGTAGGAGGTGGAACACCTCCTGTGACGACAAATGTGGTGGGAATATTAGGATTCCCAGAAGAAGAGATAGGATTTGCCTCCATTACCGTCTGATTTAAAGGTGTCGAAAGGTATTTTAATAGAGGTTGGTCAGGTGTGATTTTCGGTGACTCGGTCGCTTCAAAAGACCCTTGTTGGTCTAGCTTTTGCCTTAGCGGTGGCGGGGGTGGCTCCAATGTAACCGGTGGCATGCCAAGAAGCCTTCATGACCGACAGAGCTCATGATCCTCCACTGTGTGAGAAGATCAAAGACACACTAGGGATTTCTATTTGTTCAAAAACAACACACATTAGAAAAGTTCCTAAAAGATAAAACAAGCAAACACTAAACTAGTTGGAAGAACAGTTACAACAACCAACACTAGATAAACTTACCAGTGCAAGTGAAACTCGAACGTGGAAGCACCCTCCGGGTATACTCTGCAAAGTGTGGCCCAATGTCTGTCCTAGGTAAAGCGGTATACCCCCGCAGTCACCTGTGTATGTTTCTAAAAAAGATAGGCAACTAAGTTGCGAGCGTGCGAACAATCACCAGGAGGGTACAGATGACAGTCGAGTAGACCACAATGAGCAGGGTATCTAGCTCGAAACCTGTCAAGGGTATCAAAAGAAAGTGGTCCAGAAGACAACTGAGGACCTCGAACGGATTCAAGACCCACGAAGCTCTGTGGAAAATGCAATCGATGGAATCCCAAGACAAGCCCTCTATATGTGTTCTCCACTACGATTGGTTTGGCTTTGGAGGGGTTATCTCCGCTACCTTTCCATACACGACCTCATGTTTAGCCCCTGTGCTAGAGGGGGGTCCCGAATAACTTTCATGATACTAGACTTTTAACACTCCCTATCTCAGACTCCAATGTTTGATTTAATGGCCTTGAAGAATTTCCTCTCCAACCTAATTCAAGGCCCTAACCCTAAACTAGTTGGTTGACCCTACAAACATAAAAAGTCTAATTAATTTTCGATTTAGCATTAATTTGTATGGCTTGTCTAAATTCAAAGGTTATGAAAGTAAAACTAGTGATGTTTGAAAGATGAAGGAAAAGATAAACAGAAAGATGGAAACAAAACACTTCTTGACAACTTCAGATTTGCTCTTTTAAATTCTTGAACCAACTTTTCAAAAAGTAAAATTTTCTAAGATCTTTGAACAGCAAACTCAAAACAGGATTTCACTTGACTACGAGTTACTTATCGTCTAAGTAAAACATCAAGAACTTATGAAAGCAAAGACTTTTCCTGGTTACTAATGCAAACCAACAACTATTTAACCAAACAAAGAAATAAAAGATTTTTTTTTATTTGAATGCTCACAAAGAAAAAGGAAAAATATCAACAAGTAAAGACCATGAAAACCTCTAGCCTAAGCGTAGATCACAAAGAGTCACTCTAAAAGTAACACACAAGCAGATTAAAAAGGACTCTCACACTTATCTAAAAACCCTATGAAAGGGAAAACCTGAGGAAACTTCCTAATGAAAAAAGAAGCTATTGTTGTGATCAAACCTAAGCTACTAACTGCTATGACAGAGACCAAAAAACCTGAGAGGGATAAACTCTTGACAAAGAAAAAGATGTCTTCCTCTACTTAAAAAAAAAAATCTAAATAGGCACGTTGTTGATAGTTCAACAGCCAGCGTGTGCACGCGAGTTGTGTAATGCCAGGGCACGCGTGCAGACCTTATGCAGGCCGTGTGTACTTCTGTAACTCTCAAAAATGAAAAGACAAGCAATCAGGAACTGGCAGAGACTACTGGTACTAAGGACCAGAATCTCTTAAAGACTCAGAAACTCACTTTGACAGAAAAAGGAAACAATTCCAAGAAAATTTCATAGAACAAACCAATCTGAGGTGGAACCTAAGCTATAAACTACAAACAACAAAGACTAGAATGAGTTCCAGAAAATCCTTGAGAAGGATTACTTCTGACAGGGGAGAGGATGACTGCCTCCCTAAAAGAAATTTTTTGAAATCATACACGTGACTGACACTTCCTCAGCTAGCGTGTACACATGGGTTGTGTGAAGGTAGGGCGTGGGTACACGCATGCAGACCTTATACAGGCCGCGTGTACCTCTGTGTGTCTCGTAAAAAAAATGCAGTCAAGAAAAGAAACAGAGATAACTGGTATGGAAGACTATAATCTCTGTTAGCTCAGACTTTTGCAGAAACTTTAAAAACAAGAGATGAAACCAGTTTTTAAAAATACCCAAGAAAAAATATTCCCAGAAACCATCGCATAGGTTTTATGTTTTTCGACGTTTCGGACCAAACTAGTGTGGTCCATCATCAGGAAAGCGTTTGTAAACAAGATAAAAAACATTAAAGTCGACAAGGATGACATCCTCGTCATCTTTGATGTTGTTTCTCTCTTCACTAAAATTCCCATTGACAGAGCAATGAAAGTCATCAGAAATATCACTAACCCAGGAACTGCCAACTTGATTGAGCTTTGCTTGAAATCCACTTTCTTTAGTTTTCAAGGCGACATTTATGAACAAACCTGTGGGGTTGCTATGGGATCCCCCCTCTCTCCCATCATAGCCAATTTATTCATGGAATATTTAGAAAACAATGCCCTAAACTCCTCACCCTTCAAACCTAAATACTGGAATAGGTTTGTTGATGATACCTTTGTCATCTAGCCCCATGGTTGTGACAAATTAGATGAATTTGTGACTCACCTTAATAAACAATC
>ML793190.1:293880-310929 GCA_009831015.1 Picea engelmannii | reverse complement strand
AAACCCTAGAGATTCCCCAGTATGGTCGCCAATTCTATTGTGAGTGGGAAATCCCTCTACGTACTAGCACTTAGGGTTTTATCATGCATGCAGAAAAGACCTAAAGATTCCTACTTTTTTACCGTCATCTTGGACCTAATCCCCATTATTCTTAAGAAAATATGTAGTTAAGAAGATTAAGTGAACATACCTTATTTCCAGCATTTGATATTGATCCCTCTTCACACTTGGTCACTCTTTGACTGCAACTCTCCTCCCAAGGCTGACCTGCATTCAAAAAAGACAAATAAAGAACTCCACATGCATTTCCTCTACAGATTAATGGGTTAGAGATTTAATCAACATATATGCATTAAACAATGAAAACCTCATATGGTGAGACGGGAAAAGTACTTCTTTATTATTAACTTCACTAAAGCAGCTTACAATGATGAAGCCGGCCACTACTCCATGAACCTGGTCCTGGGCTCCTCTTCAACTCTCCCAACTATTTTTCTCTATACTTCTCTTTGCACAGGGATGGATAAAGGTTGGGACAAGGGGAATGCTCAATTGGGTATAGTCTCTTTACTATCATTTTTCGTCTTTTCAAATGGGACCCCTACCCCTTCTTTTATAGGCTAGAAAGAGCTAGGTATTTTATTGAAAGGTTTAGTTAACTTGCCCAAAGTTGTGTGTTCCGTCAACAACTTTTCTTTTTCCGTTCTTTTGTGCGTACACACGGGTTGTATTGGAGTAGATAGCGTGTACACGCTTGCAGTAATGGAGTAGGGCGCGTGGGCCTTTATAAAGAGGGTTTTTAAGAAGAATTGTTCAGTGGTGTTTTGGCAAAGAAGGAATCTGAGATGGCCTGATGCCAAGTAAGTATGTCTGATTCCATTTAGGGTTATAACAGGATGCCAAAGAGTTCTCTAGGATAGGGTGCACTTCCTTGATGAGTTTTAGGCTGAAATTTCACTTCAATAGAAAACCCTAATTTTCTTGTATGGAAACAATGACATTTTTGCTTATCCAGTGAAAGGTGATCTCTTCAGCTTAGCTCTGATACCATGTTAAGTTTTGAGTTATTATTAGGTTTCTTTTCAATTTACTAGATAACAAAATCATAGGTATGATCACTTAGAGAAACTTCGCAAAATGGGATTTGGTCAATTACAATGCCCGACATGATCAATACACAAAGGGGGATTGATATAATGAATAATGACTCAACAATAAATAGAATACTCTTTGTAGTTACAATATTTGAACACTATCCAAAATCTAGAGGATGATTGACAATTTTTTAACAGAAATCTAAAAGACTGAGATATTAAACTTCTTCTTAAGGTATTCAACCTACCCTTGAATTATAAAAGAAGGCTCTACCCGAGAGAAAACTTGGGATAAGGGAGATGTTTCCCAACTGCATCCTTAGTGACATAACGAGGTAAATTAATCGAAAGGAGCTGGAAAACCCTGTCATAAGTATCCTTCTTTAGGCAAGCAACGTCCTTACTCGTATCAAGATCTGAGCACAACGGTGGTTGATAATATTCTTCATGGAATAAATCCAATTTCTCAAAGTCACCAAGAGAACATAGAACTAGGTCACCCTTGGGTGCTTAGAAAACATTTGTAACTAGATCATTTCCTTGTTTCCAAATGTCAAAATTACTAGTAACCTCATATGATAGTTTCAAAGGAAACATTTGGAAATTACCCTCAATGTCATAAATGAGATCCCCATCATACCCAATCAAATCCCATTTAATTTTCCTGACATGTATGACCTCATCAATATTATCAATTATGCCATTACCTTTATCATAACACAAAGGGCTTAAAACATCCAATGGCTCCTCTAACACTTTTTCACTTTCCAAATCACAAAACAAAGCATCTTCAAAATCTTGGAAAGGGAAACAACTTACCATATTCATTTCTTCCTGTGAAAGAGCATCAAATACTTGGATGAATTCATCAAATGGAAGAGAAAACATCATTTCTTTGTCCCCATGACTTTCCCCTACATCTTTAGCTTCGTAATACGGAGGTTCTAGCTCGGCCAAGGATTTCCTTTCTTCTTCACCTTTTGAATCATAGAATAGAGTATCATCAAAAACCTGAAAAGGAAAGTGACTAACCTCATCCTCTTCTTCTTGTGAAAGAGGAATAGGATTTCAGGTGGATTCATAGGAGGGAGGAGTACACATTAATACTTCATCATCATGTTTGATATATTCAGTCTCTCTCTCTTCAACCAGGTCTTCATTATCCTGCTAGAAGGATGAGAAAATTCTTACTCTTCCTCGTGGGATTGGTAACATTCATCAAGATCCCTCTCCTCAACCTATTGTTGATCAATGCCTTGCTCCAACCTTTTTGGGAATTATTCAATGAAGGTCTCAAGGAAATCCATTCTCTTAATAATATCTAGGGTATCTTTGGGCTCACCAATCTTGACTTTTGGAAAAAGGATTGTTCTTCCTTGGATGAGGAGATGTTAGCTTCGAATTTTGTGTCCATGTCATAATATTATTGGATTGACCTTGGGCCCTTTTTATCGAGCAGAAATCTTGATTGTCTTGAGAATGCATTGATATAGAGGAAAATGAGGAACTAGGGTTCAGGATGATACGTTCTAGAGATTTGTCGTGACATCTTCTAGAATTAGGTATGGAACTCCCTAACGGTCACATTCTCATTCTTCTTTATGTAATTGAGTTTTTTTACCAACAATGTAGGATCCTCTTTGATATTCCATCTCTTGAGGAAGACCTCTTATAATTGATCCATGGATGTAAAACTAGCACCAGGGAGGCCATCATACCATCTCCTAGAATTATCATGAAGAGTGGCAGAGAAAATATTTAGTGTTAGATCCTCAGCATCATCACTAATAGGATGGAGTTGAAAGAAATAACAAAAGTCACTCATATGGTCCTCAACATTCTCTTCATCACTACTAGTGAACTTAGGGAGCCATTTTTCATACCTCGGAGGCATTGCTCGAGGGTAACCCGGGATTTCATTCATATCTAAGGATTTAAAATTCCATGGATCCCACTGAGAAGCCATGGTTAGCCTCATCATCAGTGGAGTTGCCAGATAATCATTCTAGGGATTATCAAATGGAAAAGATGGAAATACCCTCAGTGGAGTCGCAAGGTTATCTTTGTGAAATGAATGCTTTGGAAAGTTCAAGGAAATATTAACTCAATGTTCCCTGCAAACGGTGCCAAAAATGTTATCGCATAATCTATACTTTCCCAAAGCCTAAAGGCAAGTAGGCTTAGATTGATGTAACACAGAGGTAACCCTATCAATGTCACCCCAATAGGGTACCTCTTTCTCTTTAGGAGGAGGAAAACCTCACTCCAAGGGAGACGTCCCAGAACCTAGTTGGTTGATGAAAGGCAGAAAGACACAGTGAAAACCCACCCCTCTCATTAGGTCACTCAAAAAAATAAGTCACTTGGGTAAGGCTTAAATGGACAAGGGAAATTGAAARTAGTTTTGTACCTKCCCTTTACCAATGAAACATCAAACATTAGCAGTAACAATGATATCAATGATTATAATAACTAACTTCTTAGACAAATTATGTCATGCTAGAACAAGTTATATATAAAGATGAGATTATAGCAGCAACAATGTGTCTTGAAAATTGCAAGTTATGATCACAAGACAAGATATAAAMTGGATTGAAAACTTGATAATACTTTGTCATTCACAATTTTCAAGATTAACAGAAGTCAATAAATGACTTAAATGGTTGTCCAAACATTTATAACAACATTAATTAATGATGATGAAAACAAATGGAAACCACTTCAGAAAGGTACTATAATAAAGCAATAAGACACTACTTCAATATTGAATGATTATAGTTTACTTAGTACAAATGCTCGGTGGTTTTATGGATGATTTTAAGGTTGTTTAGGGCTACAACAGTGGTTGTAACAGCATCTATGACAATGGTAACAACTTCAAAATTTGTACTTTAGAAAGGAAATTAAACACACACTTTAACATCTATCGATAATACCTTGCCTTATACAAATTATGGGATGACATAGATGGTTAGTAGGCTGATATAAGTTGCAAAATGATAGCTTTAGCAGTGATTATGAAAACAACAACTTGGTTGTTAATATTTCTAGGTTAGGTTAGCAAATTAGTTAAGGTCAGTAGCGTAACAAGTAGGGAATTGAGATTGAAAGTTGATGATTCTTTTCAATGGTCAAAGGAGGATGACTAGTGCCTTTCCAGGGTAATGGAGTAAAAGATGATGGATTCTTCTAAGGCTATTAATTAATGATAATACACAAAATTCTAAGAGGGAAAAAGTCCCTACCACTTTGTTTCTTTAGGTCCGCCTAGATTTTTACCTAAAGAAACAAAGTGCTAGGGTGTAGGAACTTCTAGGCCCTAGCGCCTTACTCTCCTTAGCCTTTTTATGGAGTAAATACTTATGCAACAATAACCAAATGAAAACCTCTAGAATACTAGAACTTTATGGCTCTAGGGTTTCACTAGTTACTAGATCAATTTAGTGAAATCTTGGCAAATAAAAGTAAGAAATTATTAACTTAAGTTTCTTACTTCAAGCATTAAATACACCATGCAATTTCATAATCTTGCATGAGAAAATAAAACCATACAATAAACCATTCAATAGATGAAAAAATGCATATTCTACCTACTTGCACCAAGAATAATCATGAATATACCATGCAAGATCACCATAAAACTCCAAAAAATGATCCAAGTTGCAAAGATAATCGTTAAACAAGACTGGTGCCTCGCTATTTCAGCCAATAACCCTAATAGGGTGCAAATTTCATACCTCCTTGTCTCCAAGGACAAGTTTTGATGTCAAAATAAAAGTACTTTTTGTCTATTTATACAAAATTTTGAACTTTAATTCACTTTTAGGTCAAAAACAGGGCTGACCTATCCACTTTACAACTAAAATTCAATTTTGACATAATTATAATAAATTTTGCATCCATTAACTCCTCCAAGGGTGATGTCATGCCCCTTTAGGGTGATGTTGAGCCCCACATGTGGAACGTTGAGCAGGGAAAGCGGAACGCTTGGCCACCAAATGCCTAAAATGATTCCCACACGTTCCACTGGGCTCACAAATACCTCCAAATATGAAAACCCTAGATCTGGATGATGTCTAGGGATATCATGGTGATGTCTAAGGCTGTTAAGGGATAACATCCATGTGGGAAGAGAAAGGTTCCCTGGGTCTAGGTCTTCCAGGGTGCCTCCAAAGGCAACGCCCTTCTTTCTCCCGGTGCAAGTTTTAAATATCTTCTTACCCCTGGCTGGGGTTTCAACATCAATATGTGGGAATTAAGCCCCCATGAAGGTTTGATTTAATCATTCCCTCATGTGTACATGTCCACGGGGAAAGGTCCTGCAACAACAACAAGTATTCCCTCCAGGGGTTTCATAAGTCACAGGGATCATAGCATGTAAATCACATCTAATAATTAAATTACCCAAACATGTGCATCAAACCCCCCTTAACCCAGACAAATGCTTAAAGATGTTATGCAATTTGACAAGTTAGGTTTGGAGAAGGTCTCAGGGTGTCCTATTGGGATAACCTCTCTTAAGTTTGGGGTGTTTCCCAGGTGGGATCTATTCCAAGTCATGTAAGTGTATGAGGTGGCATGGGGTAAATATTTGGGCATAGGGTGCATGTAATAACATGGAAATGTAAAGTCTTACCTATGGGTGTCTTTGTAGAGGGAGAGTTGGACCTTGTCATAAATGCAATTGTTTCATAGCCCATTCATTGCCTTTTACTCTTATCTTTATTTATTTTGATATTTTTCTCTTTTGCTTCAAGGAAATAGTTGAGGGCCACTACCCTGGCTTGATGACCAGAGGTAACAACATTATCCACAATCATTTCACGGAAATGAGAAGGTTGGCTCTTGATGAGGCCCCCTTTCTGTTGGCTATGCCACCAAGAGCCACTACCCTATCTTGGTCACCAGATAGGTGGTAGTGTCATACCACTACATCCCCATGGTCATAATAGGTCGGTTCGTGATGAGACCTCCTATCCATCAACTAGTACCTTGAGTGTTTATGTTATCTTATGGATCCCCTTTTCTTACTGGGAATATTTTCACTGCTTTCTCAGGGATCCCTGGTCAAATCATCTCGAAGGTTTCAACATTGTCTTTTAACTCTTGCAATCTACTTTTACCCTATGGGCCTTTAGCCCCTTCTTCCCACAAGGTAAGGTACAAACCTTCCTAGTGTAGCCAATCCCAATTCCCAAACAAGGGTAGGGGAGATGAAAGGAATAAGCATGTAAAGTGGTAAGTATGGAGGGAACAAACATTGACTTTTCACATATCCACCCAATAGCAACCCATCCTAAAGGGAAATCAACTTACTAGGGTACCATGTCATCCTTCCAAGTATGGACGAGGAAAATAGCATAATTTCCAAGAAAATGTCATGAAACGAATAAGGATTTAATAAAACATATTCAAGTGCTTCAAAAAGAAGAGTGATACATACCATGATACACATACTCATTACCTCATGGAGAAAGACTCACCTCTACTTCAGGACCAGGATGGTGTGATGGATATTGTTGTTGGTGGTAAGTGGACTGCACTGAAGAAAAGAGGGGGCATGAGGAGCCATTGTCAAGTCATCTAGCTCTCATTACTCCATGTCTACAACCTGTGGGCATCGAGATATGATCTACTTAGTTATCCCTGGGCTAGGGGATAACATCTGGTTCCATCTGGGACATGTGCTCACCATAGAGCACATGAGAACCTCAACATCTCTGGTATGACATGTGCCTACTAAATCTCAACAAAGGATATTAGTAATCCTTAGGGTGGTGATATCACCCCTTCGTCCATACATGATAAAATAAACAAATAAAATCATCTCTAGTATAACATATGATTATGAGCATACTATATACATAATGAATCAAGACAATATGAAAATCCAACTACAACTATGATAACATGATATGAAAATGGTGTATACAATGGATGTAAATGCCTACCTACCTCTACTTACCTATTGGTTAAATGCTAGGTGTATTCGTATAACCAGTGAAACCATCCTAGCAATACCTCATAATACCTAGCTCTTTGCTTCCTCAGAAACCAAAACAATGACAAGTTAAGCACAAAAATAACATGAGTTAGAGAATGCATTATACCATAGGAAATTGTAAAGTCTAGCTCATGGAGGCGGGAGGGAGGGACAAAATTATGCCAAGTCATACTTCTAGAAAAGTTTTCAATCCATCTTATAAAAGGATCGTGAAAGGTCGAAAATTCAATAGGATGGCTCAAAGAGTATTAAGGTTGACTACCTTGGACGTCATCAATCCCCAAATTCTGAGAAGGGACTATCAAGAATCTAGAGGATGATTGACAATTTTTTAAGGGAAAGTTGAAAGATTGAGATATTAAACTTCTTCTTAAGGTATTCAACCTACCCTTGAATTCTAAAAGAAGGATTTTCCCTAGATAAAACTTGGGACAAGGGACATGTTTCCCAACTGCATCCTTAGTGACATAACGAGGTAAATTAATCAAAGGGAGTTGGAAAACCTTGTCACAAGTGTAATTCTTTAGGAAATCAACGTCCTTACCCTTTTCAAGATCTGAGCACAAAGATGGTTGTTAATATTCTTTATAGAATAAATCCAGGTGCTCAAAGGAATACTCATCAAAATCCTCAAGGTATGACTAAAATTCACGAGGAGAACATGGTACTAGGTCATCCTTGGGCTCTTGGAAAACATATGTAACTACATCATCTCCTTGTTGCCAAATATAAAAATTAGTAGTAACCTCATATGATAGTTGCAAAGGCAACATTTGAAAATAACCCTCAATGTCGTAAATGGGATACCCATCATACCCAATCACATCCAAATTACATTTCCTAACATGTATGAACTCATCAATATTATCAATCATGTCATTACCTTTATCATAACACGAAGGGATTAAAACATCTAATGGCTCCTCTAACACTTTTTGACTTTCCAAATCACAAAACAAAGCATCTTCAAAATATTGGCAAGGGAAAAAACTTACCGTATTCATTTCTTCCTTTGCAGGAGCATCGAAGACTTGGATGACTTCATCAAATGGAAGTGTTGGCACAGGGGTAGACCTAGGGTTCAACTCTAACATCGCACCAACAAACCCTAACTATTGTCCCTTTCAGCAATAACTGTGAAGAAGATGAGGTCTCACCCGAAGTAGAAATAGGGGGGTTGCAAGACACAGGTGTCTACAATCAGGGGAAGTGCAAGATGATTCCAGAATAACATCGCAAGGAAACCTAGAAATTCTTAACAGTATTATGTTTAACTTCGCGAAGTGAGTTATATATCTTATCTTCAATAAGGGAAAAACAATAATGCAATAACAATATAAAATATAGCAGATAACACAGCATCAACCACAAAGAACAACAAGATTTACGTGGTTCACCCTCTCCCTAGGGATACGTCCATAGAAATTTGTTTATTGATTAAGTAGATGGAAATACAAAGTTATATCTATGCACTCAGTTGCATATCCTTCTCTCTCTTTCTATTTATTCTTTCCTCTGTGCACCCAGCTGCAGAATAGATCTCCACACCTAGTTGAAGATCCAGACTTACCAGAATGTTCCAAGACATAACACTCTTACATCTCAATATTTCCACATAGACTACCCTCAACTCTTATTAGAATTCTATTTATCCTTATATTTCTCTTAGAAACCCTAGACTGAAGTCCAGGTGAAAAAACCCTAGGTCCACATAGCCCGCATTTTAAGGGCATCGCCAACTTGTTCTTCCTTCTTCTCCACGAGGTGGTCCAAAGAACCTATTAGTGTATTCTTCCACTTGTTGACCTGTCTGTGATTCATCTTCCTTGCTTCTTTGTCGTCCTAGATCTTCTCTTCCAACGGCTTTCTTTCCTTTACTTTGCTCCTTATTTTATGCTTCTTTAACCACTTCGCCCCCTCTTCGGTTTGTGTTCCTTTCGTGCTCTTCATACCTTGTCTTTATTATTCTTTAATATTTTCTTTCTTCCTTAATACATGACCAAGGGCCAACAAGAAGAGAAAAAATTAGTGCCTCGTCCTCATGACATGCCCATACATCTTCAACTTCATAATACGGAGGGTCTAGTGCATCCAAGGATTCCCTTTATTCTTCACCTTCTGAATCATAGAATAGGGTGTCATCAAAAAGCTGAAAAGGAAAGTGAATAACCTCATCCTCTTCTTCTTGTACAATAGGAATAGGATTCCAGGTGGCTTCATCAGAGGGAGGAGTACACAGTTTTAGTTCATCATCATGTTTGATATCTTCAGGCTCTCACTCTTCAACCAGGTCCTCATCATCCTTGCTAGAAGCACGAGTAAATTATTTCTCTTCCTCATGGGATTAGTAACCTTCTTCAAGATCCCTCTCCTCAACCTCTTTTTGATTGATGTGTTGCTCCAACCTTCTTGGGAATTATTCAATGAAAGTATCAACGAAAGCCATTCTCTTAAGAATATATGTGGTATATTTGGGCTCACCAATATTGACTTCTGGAACAAAGGATTGTTCTTGCTTGGATGAGGAGATGTTAGATTCAACTTATGTGGTCATGTCATAAGCTTCTTGGATTGACCTTGGGCCCTTTTAATCAAGTAGGAATCATGATTGTCCTGAGAATGCCTTGATATAGAGTAAAATGAGGAACTAGGGTCCAGGACGATAGGTTCTAGGGAGTTGTCATGACATCTTCTAGAATCTCGTATGGAGATCCCTAATGATCTCCTCCTCATTATTCTGTATGTAATTGAGTTTTTTTACCAACACCATAGGATCCTATTTGATATTCCATCTCTTGAGGAAGACCTCGTCTAATTGATCCATGTATTTAATACTAGCATAAAGGAGGCCATCATACCATATCATAGCATTATCATGAAGAATGGCAGAGAAAAGCTTCATTATCATCACTAATAGGATGGAGTTGAAAGATGGCCCAAAATTCACTCATATGGTCCTCAACATTCTCTTCATCACTACCAGTGAACTTAGGGATCCATTTTTCATACCTCGGAGGCATTTGTCGAAGGTAACCCATGATTTCACTTATATCTAAGGGTTTAAAATTTCTTGCGTCCCATTAAGAAGCCATGGTTGGCCTCGTCATCAGTGGAGTCACCAAATAATCCTTATAGGGATTATAAAAGGGAAAAGAGGGAAATACCTTCAGTGGAGTCACCAAGTAAGCTTTGTGAAATAAAGGCTTTGGATAAAGGCTCACCGAAAAATGTCGTTCGAGGAAATATTAACTCGATGTTCCCCGATAACGACGCCAAAAATGTTATCCTGCAATCTATACTTTCCCAAATCCTAAAGGAAAGTAGGCATATATTGAAATAATATGGAGGTAACCCTATCACTATCACCCCAATAGGGTACCTCTTTCTCTTTAGGATGTTGAAAACCTCAATCCAAGGGAGACGTCCCAGAACCTAGTTGGTTGATGAAAGGCAGGAAGACATGGTGAAAACCCACCCCGCACTAGGTCACTCAACAGAAGAAGTCACTTGGGTAAAGTTTAAAGTAACAAGAGAAAGTGAAAGTAGGTTTTTACCTGCCCTTTACCAATGAAACATTAAACGTTAGTGGTAACAAAGATATCAACGATTATAATTAGTGACTTTTTACACAAATTATGTGTTGCTATAACAAGTTATATATGAAGATGAGATTATAGCAGCATCAATATATCTTGAAAATTGCAAGTTATGATGACAATACAAGATACAAAAGGGCTTGAAAACTTGATAATACTTTGTCATTCGTGATTTTCAAGATTAACACAAGTCAATAAATGACTTCAATGGTTGTCCAGACATTTATAACAACATTAATTAATGATGATGACAGCAAATGCAAACCACTTCATAAAAGTACTATAATAAAGAAATAAGACACTACTTCAATATCCAATGATTATAGTTTTATTATCACAAATGCTCAGTGGTTTTATGGATGATTTTAGGGTTGTTACGGGATGCAACAATGGCTTTAACAACAGCTATGACAACGGTAACAACTTCAGAATTTGCACTTTAGAAAGGCAATTAAACACACACTTTAACACTTATTGATAGTACCTTGCCTTATACAAATTATGGGATGACTTAGATGGTTAGTAGGCTGATATAAGATGAAAAAATATAGTTGTAGCAGTGATTATGACAACAACATCTTGGCTATTAATATTTCTAGGTTAGGTTAGAAAATTAGTTAAGGTCAATAGAGTATCAAGTACGGAATTGAGCTTGAAAGTTGATGATCCTTTTCAAAGGTCAAAGGAGGATGGTTGGTGCCTTTCTAAGGTAATGGATTCAAAGATGGTGGCTTATTCTAAGGCTGTTAATTAATGATAATACACAAAATTCTAAGAGGGAAAAAGTATAGGAGGAGTAGCAACTTAAGTCCTCCTAGATTTTGACCTCAAGAAACAAAGTGCTAGGGTGTAGGCACTTCTAGGCCCTAGTGCCTTACTCTCCTTATCCCTTTTATGGATTAAATACTTATGCAACAGTAACCAAATGAAAACTTCTAGAGTGAAATAACTTTAGGGCTCTAAGGTTTCTCTAGTTACTAGATCAATTTAGTGAAATCTTGGCAAATAAAAGTAAGAAATTATTAACTTAAGTTTCTTACTTYAAGCATTAAATACACCATGTRATTTCATAATCTTGTATGAGAAAATAAAACYATAYAATAAACCATTCAATAGATGACAAAATGCAGATTCTATTTACTTACACCAAGAATAATCATGAATATACCATGCAAGATCACCATAAAACTCCAAAAATTGATCCAAGTTGCAAAGATAATCCTTAAACAAGAGTGGTGCCTCRCTATTTCAGCCAATAACCCTAATAGGGTGAAAATTTCAGACCTCCTTGTCTCCGAGGACAAGTTTTGATGTCAAAATAAAAGTACTTTTTGTCTATTTATACAAAATTTTGAACTTTAATTCACTTTTAGGTCAAAAACAGGGCCGACCTGTCCACTTTACAACAAAAATTCAATTTTGACATAATTAAAATAAATTTGCATCCATAAAATCCTCCAAGGGAGACGTCATGCCCCTCTAGGGTGACGTTGAGCCCCACATGTGGAACATTGAGCAGGGAAAGTGGAATGCTTGGCCTCCAAAGACCTAAAATGATGCCCACATGTGCCACAAGGCTCACAAATGCCTCCAAAGATGAAAACCCTAGCTCTTGATGATATATAGGGATACCATGGCGACATCCAGAGAACTCAAGGGATAACGCATATGGGAAGAGAAAGGTCCCCTCGATCTATGTCTGTGTAACACCCTATTTCCCCCAGCTTGTAATTAATCATAAAATAGGATCACCATGTTGTGGCATGGGAACGGTGTAAATGTATTATTGTTTGTGTTGCCAACAACTGACTGTGGGGGTGAAGCCTTGAAAGTACTGACCATGATATCACTAGAGGAATAATGTGAAAACTATACGAGAGGATTCATTATATCAAATAACCCCAAATTTCCCTTGATGTGGATGATAAACCTCCTTCAGATCCCAAGGAGAGAAATTAGTTAATGAAGAAAGGACCAGTGGTTGAATTATCAACCACCCCCATGAATGGGAGCATGGTCTAGCTGCAGAACGTCAGCCCAAAGTACCACAGGGTCTGGTAGACCAAGCAGACCCAAGCTTCCTTCTGACAAAAGGAGGGTAAGATACATACACACAGGAACAGGAAGAGAAGAGAGCAGCAAGAGAGGAGACACAAGACAAGGGTGAAATCTCGTAAGGGATATGTGCGCAGATCTCCGAGGGATAATGAATATAAGGCCGCGAGATTGATGTTGGGTGAGCATATGATAAATCTTGCCAAGGCCATAACAGAGAAAAATATCTGAGAGTTGCAGAGAACGAAACCCGAGCAGAAGTTGAACAGAGAAAGAAACCTTGAGAACTGCAAGAGTTCCTTGGTGATATCATGGCTTAGCACGGGGGTGGCTAGAGTGCTAAGAATGAATGCCTTTGAGCCTATGGTCAGGTGGAAGGACGAACACCCACAGTCATTTGGTTGGCTACCACCTGTAATAGATAAGTAATCGCATATCTTGTGTATTTAAGTGGTACTGTGAATTAAAGTTGGATATCCTATGAATGTTGCAGGGATGGATATGCTTGCTTAATGATTTATACTGTACCCCTGTTTGTGTCTTCTTGACTGTGTAATTAGAAAAGTAGGAAATTTTATGGGTTGGACATGTTTTATACTCGTAAATGCTTGCGCCCTGTGGCGGAATAAGCTAGAGCCACGAACTGTGAGTTCGTCGACCTTAGGCGTAGTTCATGTATGCATGTCAACCCTCTTAGTAGTTGTGAGTTCCTTAGAGGATAGAGTTTATTAAGCTCATAAGGTTGAGCGCAGAGTGTGCCAGGAGGAACACTAGAAGTCTTTCAGAAAATGGGGAAGGGTGAGTCCCTTAGAGACTGAGTGAATTGAAAAGCTCAGAAGAGATAGCATGAAGTTGCACGTAGAGCGCAAGTGTGCGCAAGCCCAAGGTCGAGTTCATTGCCAAAGCTCAGGAGATAAAGCGTAGTGAGACCTAGAGTCACCAAGGCTCACAAAAGGATCTAAGGTCGAGATCTTTGAACATTTTCAATCTTCCAATTCAAGGAAGAAATCCAAAGCTCAGGAGGAGGAGCATAGCAGTCATAGATCAGTTGATCGAGGACAAGATCTAGACCATCGAAATCCATGTCCAGACAGCAAGAAGTGAGCACAGGAGGAAAACAAATCTGAACCATCGGATTTGGCGTGTGGACTAATAGTCATTGGATCCAGAGGAAGGTGCACGAGACAAGTTCCAAAATCATCAGGACCATCCATCAAAACGGATGCGTGGTGAGTGCTTAGCATTGAATAATTCAAAGAGTCATTCATGAGAATCCACGAAACATGAACTTGCGAAAAGATCACAGTCATTGTTCATTCCAAAAAGATCACAGTCATTGATCGTTCTGAGATCATTGGGACCGTCCATTTTCAAGGAGGGCACATGGTGAAGGGTCATCATTTCATTGAATTATAGAGTGAAGAAGTCAAAGAGAAGAGTCAGGAGAGTTCATGAAGTGAAAAAGATAATAGTTGTTGGTTATCTCGACATAATCAGAACCATCCATTTGGAGGGATGTGTGGCAAAAGATCAGCATTTCGTTGACTCGCAGGAGGGAAAAGTCAAAGAGGGAAGCCGTGAGAACTCGCGATACGCGAAATTCCGACGCGCTTTAGAGTTAGGCCCCATATCATAGTGAATGGTCACATGGATGGAGGAAAAAGGAAGAGCTCAGTAACGTTATCCCTTTTCGGAGCTCGGGAGTTAGGGAGTCAGAGTTGGCTCATATGTAGAAGTCTCGAAGTCGTGAAACGCGACGTGCCTTTTTGGGCTCAGACGGTGGTCACAAGTGATGGTCACGTGGAGGAGGATATGAGAGGAGCTAGCCAGTGCTAATATCTTATTGAGAGTTTTCTATCGGGAGAATCAAGGTGGATCATTCGCAAAGTTCTGATACACGAGATTGGGATGCGCTTTTTTCATAGGCATGCGGTCACATCCGTGATCGCGTGGAGTAGAGGCTTGCTCTTGGTGCTTAGTCACATAGGCAGATATTCATAAAAAGGACCTATGGATTTGTTTGTGAGATTCCAAAAAGGAATTGAAGAGTTTCTCTAGATCAACAGAGTTAAGAACGATCCTTGACCAGGAGGTCAGACTGGTTCCCTGACCTTCCAAATTAGGAACCATGAATGGAGTTCCTGTCCTTTAAGAAAAAAAAAAAAAAAACATGCCCCGTCGTGGGTGTGTTATAAAATGGTATCAAAGAATGGTTACAAAAATTGGCCTGCTTGGGCTCATACGAGAGTTGCATAAAGAGGTAATGTTATCTGCATTTACTCCTTAAGGAAAAAGGACTGCAGATTGAACTTATGATTTTGGGAATTCTTGTTGAATTTCAGCAGAAGAATTTATTTAACCCTTGTCAAGTGATAAATACTCTTACCAAAGTAGGGATATGCTAATTAACATTTATAATAAGACTTGAATGTGGATAGATGAAGGTGGCAAGGTTCTGTCAAGGGCAGCTAAAGCCTGGAAGACGGATGACCTGGTGTTCTTAACATTGCTTCTAAGCATGGGTAGTTGGAACTTCAGGCACTGATGATGTTGGATTGTATAATGGTTAATACCTTTGTGGGCTTAAAGGAATCTGATAGGATCAGGTAGGATCCTTGGTAGTTATAGTTACTACTTTATATTAAAATCGGAGTATATAACTCCTCATGACTAGAGAAAAGTGAGATGGGTAAGACCCTATGGACGTTGAGGCAAGGAGGTTTTCTTGTTAAAATGTTGTTGCATAAAGAGGAAAGTGACCCTGGTCGGTTATATCCATGAGAGAAGGAAACATCAACACAAAGTATAACTGTGAGATTAGTCCTGTAAGTGACTAAAATCTCAAACTAAAGGACACTAATGATGAAATTAAACTATCAAGCGAATGCATTAGGTAAAAAGTTACAATAGATGCACGTACACATACACAAATGTGTATGTGTGATCATAAGGATGCTTGGAAGATCCTTGGAAAAAGGATATAGAAGATGGATATGTCCATGTGTGTGAATGACATGGAAAAAGCGTAAGAAATAAGATAGCATGATGAATACTTAGTTGTGCTTAATTATGCTTGAGTGAATGGGCTTAATGCATTGTGAAGCTCCTTAATATGAAGCTTGATATCAATACCAGTTAGGTATGAATGATATTAAACATGAAAATGATGCACGTGTATGATGAAAGAGTATAGTTGTAGGCAGTGGCACCAATATGGTTTCCCTGATGAGTGACATGTGAGGCAATCTTAGCACTTGCCAAGATTGAATGAATAGTATAAGAATACTACGGATGCATGGCTGACTCCATTCCGAAGAGTCATGAAATTTTTTTTCCAAATAATAGCTTTAGGGGGAATGTATTCCCTTTCCTCAGGAAATACTAATATAATTAGATAAAAAGGGTAAATGAGCAAAGATGCTTTGTTGTCATAATAAGAGGCAAATGATTATGCCTTTGAAAATCACATGAGAAGGATTGTGAACAAATCCTGAGTTGACTGATCTTAAAAGTAGAGATGTAGGTGGGCTTCGAAAACATACCCATGACCACTACAGGCAGGTTTAGGATTATGAATATGGATAAATACATCATGGATGTAAGTTAACAAAACCAGAATACATATGGATACGTAATTAGGTATATGACAAATATGCATGTTTATATTCCTTAAGGAATGTTTGGTAAATAGATAAAAGCTAACTCAAGGTTGAGTCTGGCATAGATAGTGATGGATATGCAATAAGGAAGTTGCATGCTGAAGGAATTCCCTGTGGAGGAACTGTGTGAAGACTCTGTCAGGAAAACAAAGTCACAACATTAATGACTACTGAGAATTAATCAGTAAGCCACAAGTTTATATGAATACATATATATATACCAGAATCCTGGATTACATTTTGAAAAACATCGCGTAATGAGTAGAAGACTAATTAATGAATATTGACCATCCCGATAACTAAATGGTAATGTGTTGGATGCACAGGTTCATGATCCATTATGAACAAAAAAAATTCTATTAAAGCATGTTGTTGTATTCCAAAAACGGTTAGGGTGAGGTCTAACCAAGGCTACTCAAGAAAAGAGAAAAAAGATCACAATAAAAAGTAGATTGCATAAGGTAAGGGGGAGAAAAGAAGGAACACTTTCCTCACTCTAAGAATGCAAGATACCAGATATATAAAATATGCAGAACAGAAACGAAATGCTAGAAATGACAGAATAACAGTAAAATATCCATCATAATCTTCACAATACACAGAAATGATATACGAAATAGCAACAGAAATAGCACTTTGAA
>ML793190.1:256622-271354 GCA_009831015.1 Picea engelmannii | reverse complement strand
CCACAGTTAACTACATGCATGTCAGATCCAGTGGAGACCCAGTTGAGATAACAGGTGAAAGGGACAGTTTGGATATCAGTTGTGATTTGATCACACATGCAGTGGATATGCTTATGAGCATGTGCAAACTAGGCAATTTGTAATTCAATTGTGAGAATTCTAATTGCAAGGATTTGTGCAAAGGAGGCAAGCTGTCTGGACACAGGAATTGGCATATGTATTTGTTGATTTGTGTATGACAGTGTGAGACAATTGTATTGTACTAAGAGCTCTTGGATTAGATTTTTGTATGAGATTGTTTCATGATTCATGATATACATAATATATGATAGTGGGGTTTTTAGCTTTATGCTTTCCTGGAAAAACTTTTGTGTTATGTGTTTTTGATATTTCACTTTGTGATTGTGGTTGTGATCATGGTTTAATTTTCCGCAAGAATAATAGTAGAAGTGATTATGTATTTAACAGTGGCGTATAATTGTTAGATCAGGAGAATCGCAGGGAACACTTAATTTGTATTGAAATTTCTACACATTCTTGTGGGCTGCATTGAAGCACCTGGGTTTATAGTGGTAGTGGACAGGTATCGACCCTGTGTCACGCGAGTATGAGAACCGCGAGTTTCTGATTCCCCCAATACAATATATATATATATATATATATATATATATATATATATGGAAAGGGAAACAACTTATCACATTCATTTCTTCCTGTGAAGGAGCGTTGAAGACTTGGATGGCTTCATCAAATGGAAGATCAAACATCAGTGCCTCTTCCTCATGAATTTCCCCTACATATTCAGCTTCATAATACGGAGGATCTAGCTCGTCCAAGTACTCCATTTCTTCTTCACCTTCTAAATCATAGAATAAGGTATCATCAAAAACCTAAAAAGGAAAGTGACTAACCTCATCCTCTTCTTCTTGTGCAAGAGGAATAGGATTTCAGGTGGCTTCATCAGAGGGAGTAGTACACATTAATACTTCATCATCATGTTTGATATCTTCAGGCTCTCTCTCTTCAACCAGGTCCTCATTATCCTTGCTAGAAGCCTGAGTAAATTATTTCTCGTCCTCATGGGATTGGTAACCTTCATCAATATCCCTCTCCTCAACATCTTGTTGATCAATGCCTTGATCCAACCTTTTCGTGAATTCTTCAAAGAAGGTCTCAAGTAAATCCATTCTCTTAAGAATATTTGGGGTATCTTTGGGCTCACCAATATTGACTTTTGGAACAAAGGATTTTTCTTCCTTGGATGAGGAGATGTTAGCTTCGACTTATGTGACCATGTCATAAACTTCTTGGATTGACCTTGGGACCTTTTTATTGAGAAATAATATTGATTGTCCTGATAATGCCTTGATATAGAGGAAAATGAGGAACTACAGTCTAGGACGATAGGTTCTAGGGCATTGTTGTGACATCTTCTGGAATCTGGTATGGAACTCCCTAACGGTCTCATTCTCATTCTTCTTTATGCAATTAAGTTTGTTTACCAACACCATCTGATCTTCTTTCATAATCCATCTCTTGAGTAAGACCTCTTCTAATTGATCCATGGATGTAATTCTAGCATTAGAGAGGCCAGCATACCATCTCTTGGAATTATCATGAAGAGTGGAAGAGAAAAGCTTCATTGTTAGATCCTCAACATCATCATTAATAGGGTGGTGTTGAAAGAAGGCCCAAAAGTCACTCATATGGTCCTCAACATTCCCTTCATCAATAGTAGTGAACTTAGGGAGCCATTTTTCATACCTTGGAGGCATTTCTCGAGGGTAACCCATGATTTCACTCATATCTAAGCATTTAAAATTCCCTGGGTCCCATTGAGAGGCTATGGTTGGCCTCATCATCATTGGAGTCGCTAGATAATCCTTCTAGGGATTAGCAAAGGGAAAATAGATAAATACCCTCAATGGAGTCACCAGGTAAGCTTTGTGAAATGAAGGCTTTGGATAAAGGCTCACCAAAAAATGTCCTTCAAGGAAATATTAACTCAATGTTCCTCGATAAAGATTCCAAAAATGTTATCGCTCAATCTATACTTTACCAAATCCTAAAGGAAAGTAGGCTTAGATTGACGTAACACGGAGGTAACCCTATCAATATCACCCCAATAGGGTACCTCTTTCTCTTTAGGAGGAGGAAAATCTCACTCCAAGGGAGACATCCCAGAACCTCGTTGGTTGAAAAAAGGCAGAAAGACACGGTGAAAACCCACCCCTCTCTCTAGTTCACTCAACAGAAGAAGTCACTTGGGTAAAGTTTAAAGGGACAAGGGAAAGTGAAAGTAGGTTTGTATCTGCCCTTTACCAATGAAATATCAAACGTTAGTAGTAACAATGATATCAATGATTATAACCAATGACTTCTTAGACAAATTATATGCTTCTAGAACAAGTTATATATAAAGATGAGATTATAGCAGCAACAATGTATCTTGAAAATTCCATGTTATGATGAAATGACAAGATATAAAAGGGCTTGCAAACCTTATAATACTTTGTCATTCATGATTTTCAATATTAACACAAGTCAATAAATGACTTAAATGGTTGTCCAAACGTTTATAACAACATTAATTAATGATGATGACAACAAATGGAAACCACTTCAGAAAAGTACTATAATAAAGCAATAGGACACTACTTCAATACCCAATGATTATAGTTTGCTTAGTACAAATGCTTAGTGGTATTATGGATGATTTTAGGGTTGTCAGGGGCTGCAAAATTGGTTGTAACAACAACTATGACAGTGGTAACCACTTCAGAATTTTCACTTTACAAAGGCAATTAAACACACACTTTAACACTTGTTGATAGTACATTTCCTTATACAAATTATGGGATGACTTAGATGGTTAGTAGGCTGATATAAGATGCAAAATGATAGTTGTAGCGGTGATTATGACAATAGAAACTTGGTTGTTAATATTTATAGGTTAGGTTATCAAATTAGATAAGGCTAGTAGACTATCAAGTAGATTGAGATTGAAAGTTGATTATCCTTGTCAAAGGTCAGAGGATGACTAGTTCCTTTCTAGGGTAATGGACTCAAAGATGGTGTCTTCTTATAAGGATACTAATTAATGATAATACACAAAATGTTGGATTACTGAGAGGGGGGGTGAATCAGTAATAGAGCAATTTAATCCTTTTTAACCATATAATCCAAGTGTTATATCAATGTAGCATTATCATCAAATAACTATAGAGTAAATAAGCAATGAACAAATGAACAATCATACACATACATATTACACCAGTGTTTTACATGGAAACCCAAAGCAGGAGAAAAACACAGAATGATTTTTCTTATATGTCTTGAAGAATTACATTCATTGGAAGCACCAACTTCCTTTGTTTTCCAGCTGAAACTGGAAGGAAGCTCCAACCCCCTAGTTTCTCAGGATACAACCTGAGGGAAGCTCCAACTCCCCTATTTTATGTCTACAACCAAAAGGAGGCTACAAACCCCTATGTTCTCCTGCTACAACCGGAAGGTGGCTACAACCACCTGTCCTTGCCCCGTCCAACCACCCTGAAGTAGAAGTAGAATGATGAGACCACTATCACATTATCATTGTGAGATATACCACTGTACAATTGTATCAATCTGTACCACTAACCTGCATCCAACCTATACAAATGCCTTGTAATCAATATCTACATAAACTGAACATGTATCAACAAAAATACAAAAGGTATGTGACCTGTAGTGATGCAGCACGTGTATGTACATGCCCTATCTATTATGTAGCCTGCATATGTATGCGAACAAACTGTTATGCAGCATGTGTATGCCTTCTGAAAAAATAGGGTTTTCTTTCTCTTGAAAACTTCTGACCCTCTGTAACTTTTTCACATAGATCTATAACCTGTCACTGTATCCAGACTGTAATTGTACCTTATACATGCATCCTCATACATAACCTTTACCCAAAGAATATATGTCTCTTTCTATTCATGTGCCAGATCGATGTGTGTAATCATGAACAATTATAATAACCCTCACATGATCTAATCATCAGACCCTTTATGATATTCAGCCTCTTAATACATCAACCACTTCACAATTACAAGCTCTCAACCATGTACCACAAACCCTTAGCCATATGCCAAGAAATACAAGATGTGCATCAACAAGAAGTATCAATGATAAATATACCAACACTATATTTCTGTAGATATGACTTATGCAGAAGATCCCATGCATCCACTAGTCTCTCTAGGGAGAATCCTCAAATCTCCATAACCATTTTTCATGCATACATCAAAATCCAACTATTCATAGAAATAAGACATACCTTTTGAACCAATGGATAGATCTGATGTATCTAAGCACTGTAGACCTTCTTAAGAGCTTGATCTCAGAATCTAGGACCTTTGCATCTTCATCTTCTCAAGTTTCCATAGCTTTACCAACATGTATGCACCCTAATACATTGTTAGCTCACGTACGTACGCACCCTAATACACTGATAGCCTGTGTATAACTCAGTATGTATGCATCCTAATACACGGTCAGACCGCGTACACCTTGAAAAATAGGGTTTTTTGTATTCGTTGTAATTCCAAGAATTTCTTCGTCAACCCTTTGTACTACCTCAGACTTTCGCAATTTCAGATGTATCAATGAGTACTTGCAATAAGCCTCACACAACAAAAGATATTCAATGTGTTCAAGTGTGATTAAATGAGAGATCCTTGCCTCTTATTTATACTTTCACGTAGCATCCCACTTTCCTTATTTTAGGGATTTCTCCATTAAATTTATTATTTAATAATTTATTTTGCAAACACTTTGAATTTTTGGGGCTTCTAGATGACTCATGAGGGTCCTCCAACTTCACATGGCCATAACTCTATAACCATGGAGTTACGTGATGTTCCACATACCACCGTAAATGGCATGACAAGAAATATACATATAGGATAGTCTCACTTACAAATTCACTGGCTTTCATCTCATTATTCCACAATTAAGTATGGGTTCTCTAACCATACTTCTAGGATAACTCAATCCGCAAAGCGTCTTCCCATGAGGGATTTCACCATAAGGGGACCACTTTGGAGTTCATCCATTTTTACTTCTTATCAAATATGACAAGACAATAATGATTAATCCTTACATGAAACAAACTTGGGTCCATTATCCAAACCTTTGTGCTACCAGACTTTCTTCAAGGGTTCACATCAATGGCAACCAACATTAATCAACAATCTCCCCCTTTGGCATTGATGGAAACACTCTGATGCAATATTGAAATCATGTCATGCAATAATGAAGTCATGTCACTCATGATCCCCTTGGAACCATGCCTATGTCCTCTGCATCTATGTGACCATTGCTCCCCCTGGAATCATTCCTCTGTCCTCTGCTTCTGATAAATCTCCTTTGTCCTCTGCATCTAATAAATCTCTTCCCCTTTGTCATAAATGGAAAAGGTATCTTTCCATACGAGGTTGCTCCCCTAACTAAATTGTCCTCTTTATGGTGCTTCCTCGTGTACATATAAGACATACAAGATAAGCATTCAAAAGCATTCATTTTGGAGTAGAAATAACTCTGAGTCTCTAGCGAAGATATTCAAAGGCTTCCTGTGGAAGCAGTTTTGAAAATATGTTTGCCACTTGTTCTTTTATGCCCACATATTCAACTCTGATGTTCTTTTCTGCAATCTGTTCCCGTAGAAAGTGATACTTGATTGGAATGTGCTTCGTAGTGCAGTGCATCACTGGGTTCTTTGAGATACTGAAGGCGCTTGTATTATCACAATAGATTGGAATGGGCTCATCATACTCAACCTGTATATCTATCAGAGTTTGTTTCATCCATAGAACCTGTGTACAACACGTTGTTGTTGCAATATACTCTGCCTCGGCTGTAGATAAAGATATTGATGATTGTTTCTTTCTTAACCATGATACTAAACACTCACCCAAGTAGAATGTTGCTCCATTGGTGCTTCGTCGGTCATCAATGCAACCTGCCCAATTTGCATATGTGTAGGCAATAAGTGATAGATCCTTTCCTTTTGGATACCATAATCAAAACTCTTATGTTCCTTTGAGATATATGAAAATCCTCTTCACTGCTAATACATGTGATTTCTTTGGTGTTGCTTGAAATCGTGCCACCTGTCCAACTGTCTGCATTGCATCTGGTCTGGATGTTGTCACATATAGTAGGCTACCAATCATTGATCTATATTTCCTATGATATGTAGACTTTGAATCATCATCTTTGCTTAACTTGCAACTGGTTTTCATGGGAGTGATAACTGGTTTACAATCTTCCATTCCGAACATCTTTAGCATTTCTCTGATATACTTGGTTTGATAAATAAAAATTCCTTGGTTGCTTTGACGTATTTGAAGTCCTAGAAAGAAGGATAGTTCTCCAAGTAATGACATTTCAAATTCATTTTGAATATCTTTTGAAAATTTATGACTTAACCTATCATCATCACTACCAAAAATAATATCATCAACATAAACTTCAATTAATAAAATACTATCTTGACTTACCTTGATGTAGAGGTTGTTGTCTGCACTTCCTTTTCTAAACCCTGCTTGTTGTAGATATTTATCCAGTCTAGAGTACCATTGATCCAGATTTTACGAGAAGAAAAAAATGACTACAGATTATTAATAGGTGCTTAACATAAAATAATGGAGATACAGTAAAATTGGTTTTCTATTCAATAAGGAAATAAGTTGAAACTATAAAATGCAGCGGAAACAAGCTTGTTGGAATGGTGGTGGCTTATCTTTGAGAAGAGATTTGATGGTTGCACTCATTCACACGAATATGATTACGATGAGGATTTGAATGCCTTTTTACAATAAAAAAAAATGTCAAAAACCCTAGACATCCAAAAACCTAACCCTAGGAGATGAAGCGCCAAAAGTCATGTGGGCCCCGTCTAGGTAAGTTAGTACATCAACTTCCTGGGGTCGTAACTTTTGCATACGATCTCTGTTTTAGGCGTATGATATCTCGTTGGAAAGGTATCATCAAGGAGATTCATTTTAGGAGGAATATCAAAGCAACTTGCATATTTCAAACCCATTTTCCCAAAAAAACATCGTCTAGAGCCTCAAAACGGCTCCGGAAGTGAAAACTGCTAAAAATAGTAAATTACCAAAATTGCCAAAAAATTGTTTTGATATAGTTGGATAAGGTGGATGGCCACCAATATCCACCTAGATCAATCCTCCCACCTTAGGAAGTAATGGTCTCTTTTCTGTTGAGGTCCCCCATCAGATGAGAAAATCTTTGTTGAATTTGGCCACGGGTGAGCCACTTGCCTTGGTGTAGGAGTTGCCCTGCTTTGACGAATAAATAAAGTTGGATCCTTTGTTGTAGAGTGCCTTTGATATGTGTGTCCACAATATAATCATTGGATTCCTGGTGTATGCAGTCGGGGTTGAGCTCTGTTGGTGTCATTTGTTCTACTACTTCTGAGGTGTCCAATAATTGTGGGAAATAAGCGCGAAGGAGATCCACGTTGAACACTGGGTGCAGGCCAAGGAAAGGAGGAATGTTTAGCTCAAAATAATTATCCCCCACAGCCTTGGTGATGGTGTATGGCCCATAAAGGAGTGGGTGAAGCTTCCTATGGGGTCCTGTAAGGCGTGCTTTCTGCAAGTGCAACCAAACTTTGTCGCCCACCTAAAACTTATGTGGCACTCGATGTTGATCATGGCATTGTTTGTACTTGTCATTGGACTTCTTTAGGATATCCTGAACCTTTTGGAAGGTTTGTTGGATCTGCTCAATGAACCGGGTGGCTTTGTTAGCTTCAATTGGAGAAGGAGATAATTCGGTCAAGGTGACCGCAAGGGGAAGTGCAACATTTATGGGACCCAATGGTTGGAATCCCAACCCCACCTGAAAGGGTTGTTGTCAGTTGAGCTATGTAGGGCTCGTTTGTAGCTATGCTCAACATAGGGAAGTCTCTCATCCCATGTGTGAGGGTGCTTTGAATTATACATGTGAAGGATATGCACAATCATTTGATTTATGACCTCAGTTTGGCCATCTATCTAGGGGAGGAAGGCCATGGATTTGGTGAGCTTGGTGTCCAACAGTGACCAGAGGATCGACCAGAATGTGATAAGAAATCGACTATCCTGATCTGAGACAATGGTTTGTGGGATTCCAAAATTTACCCAGACTCGTTCAAAGAAGAGCTTGGCAGTGGCCTTTGTTGTGATGTTCTTCTTGCAGGCAACCAAAATTTCCATCTTAGAAAAGTGATCAACAACCACAAAAATACAGTCATTTCCCCGCTTGGTGGACGAGAAGCCCGACATGTAGTCCATTCATATGGATTCTTGTGGCCTGTCAGGAGTAGGAAGAGGGGTGTACAGACCATGTTTCTTAGTGGTCGGTTTGGAAATAGCGCAGGCAGTGCAGGACTTGATATACTTGTTGACCTCCTATCGAAGTTCTAGCTAGTAGAAATTTTTTTGTAGAATTTCCATTATCTTTCGACGGTGAAGTGTCTTGCCACCCGATTGTAGTGGGCTTCCTAGATAAGCTTCACTTGCTCGCTTGTTGGAACACAGATATGGCCCAGACGACACAACAACCCATTTTGAAGATGGAAATTATCGACAACTGCATTTTCCCCCAACATTTGGTAGGTGGTGGAAAATTCCATATCTGTCTCATAGAGTTGGGGCCATCCAAAGCTCTCATGGTTGCAAGAGTCTAGCATCGTGGTGAGTGTCGCAACTGGCAATCTGCTGAGACAATCAACGACAATATTGGTGCCTCATGTTTTATACTTGATGTTGAGGTGGAATTGTTGCAAGTATCTGGACCACTTTTGATGGCGGTCATTCTATAATTTTCCTTGTGTCTGCATGAACTGCAGTGGCTTATGATCAGTGTGGATGATTGTCTCCTTCTTAATAATGTAATGTCTCCACTGGCAGCAGGCTTGCACAATGGAGTACATTTCTTTGTCGTAAGTAGGGTACTTACGGATGACATATGATAGTGTCTCACTATGATAGACCACGGGGTGGTCGTGTTGAGTGATAATGACTCCCATAGCATAGTCTGAAGCATCTGTCTCGATCTCAAAGGGTTTTTGTAGGTCTAGTAGTGAAAGTGTTGGGGCTAAGCACAATCATTGCTTCAAATCATCAAATGCTTGTTGTTGGGACCGGCCCCACGCAAATTTCTCCTTACCAACACCTCTAGTTATTTCGTTGTGGCCCCATGCAATATGGGAGAATCCCAACACGAACCTGTGGTAGATATTGGCAAGGCCCAAGAAGCTTTGAAGCTCAATGAGTGTGGTTGGATCTGTCCAGTCACGAATGACTTGGATCTTGGTTGGATCCACAAGTACACCATGTTGATCAATGATGTAGCCTAGGTAATGGACCCTGTCCATGTCGAAGGAGCATTTTTCCAAGTTGGTGTATAGCTTGTGCTTTCGTAGGGTGTGCAAAACCTACTAAATATGCTGCAAGTGTTCAGCCCAAGTCTTGTTGTAAATGAGAATGTCATCTAGATACACCACTACAAAATTATTGGTGAATGGTTGCAAGATATCATCCATCATCCTAATGAAAGTGGTTGGAGAATTTGTCAAACCAAAGGGCATGACCAACCATTAAAAAAGGCCTTCCTTTGACTTGAAGGCGGTCTTCCATACATATGTTTGTTCTATCGGGACCTAGTGGTAGCCAAACTTCAGATCAATCTTACTGAAGTATTTGGCCCCTATGAGTTGATCAAGGAGGTCATCAATTCAAGGAATCAGGTACTAGTTTCTTACTGTGATTTTATTCAGAGACCGGTAATCAATACAAAGTTGTGAGGTTCCATCCTTCTTTTGTACCAGCATGATTGGGCTCCCACAAGGTGATAAGATGGGATGGATGTGCCCCTTATGGAGAAGTTCTTGGATCTGTCACTTGATCTCCTCATTCTCTAACAGAGAGCGGTAATAGACTGGCCAATTGGGCAGCGTTTCATCGGGGGTCATATCGATGGGGTGCTTGACCTGGCAATGTAGAGGTACCCTACTAGGTGAGGAGAAGATATCTAAGTATTCTTCCATGACCTTATCTACTTTCTTCTGCTGTGTGGAGAGGTTGATCGTAGAGACCCTAGATGTGGTTGTGATATTTCTCTTATTCTGAGAGAAAATCATGAATAAGACAAGCTTCCCCATCTGAGAGATGACCTTCCTGCATTGCTTAGCAGAGATCAAGGAAATATCACTAGGTGGGACTGCCTCGGGTATCCTATACAATTTCCTGTTCAAAGTAATAATAAAACTATGAGGCCTAGACTCATATACAGCATGGCATTTCCATAAATAAGGTTGGCCCAAAAGAACATCACAAACTTCAAGAGGAGAAACATCACACAATACCTTGTCATTTAAGGGCTTGATGTCATACGACAGTCGGCACTGCTGGCTGACACGGAGATCGCTTCCTTGGCAAAGCCATCCAATGGTGTAGGGTTGTGGGTGTGGCATTGTCGACAGGGCCAGCCGCTTGATGACCTCTGCTGAGATGAGGTTCTTCTGGCTACCGCTATCAATGATGAAGTGCAGCAGGGTGCCTTTTACCCACATCTATGAATGGAAGAGGCACTCTCCTTGTTCTGGCTTGTCTGGTTGATCAGGTTGGAGCTTGGTGGTAGAAATGGTGGCACTGGGTTCCACTTCAATGATCCATATTACCCTTTCTAATTCTCTCTCAGAGTTAGAACCTGCATCTAATTTAGAGGCTTTCACTTCGACCACCAATGACTACTTTGAGCGGCAGTCAATAGTGTTATGCCAAGGGCTCTTATGGAAGTTGCACCACTTCCCAGTATCTTTCTTTGTCTTTTTGGTGTCCTTCTTTTCTTGCGGATTAGACTGGTTGTCCTGATATTGTCCTTTTTTCTGTGGGTTGGGGCCACCCTTTCCTGGATTTTTTTGTGAGGGGTTCCCAGGCCCAAATTGCCACGTCTTTTGTTTGAGCTTATGCTCGATTTTGATGGCATATCGGTAGGTCGTGCCCAAGGATGATATGTCCATAACTTCCATTTCGGTCTAGATGTATCTACGCAGAGCACTGTGATACTTGTGCACCATATGTCACTCTGAATCTTTGATACCTAGCTTGGTGCGCAAGGTATGGAAGATATTTGTGAAATCTGGCACTGCTTGGTCTCTTTATTGTCGTAGTGTGGTCCATTTGGTATGCAAGTCGTCATAACTTCCGACAGGGTAGTATTGTTCCTTCATAGCATCCCTAAAGTATTCCCAAGTGGCCATGACTATAAATAATGAGGGTTTCTCTATTTCCTTTTTCTCACAGAAGGTTTCCCACCAATCTTTGACATGGGGAATGGCTTTGAGGAGCGTAAAAGTAATATTTTCTCTATTCGAAAAGTTATGGACAGAAAAATACCCTTCTAGTAGATTCAACCACTTATATATAACATATGCATCTATCTGACCTTCAAATATAGGAATATCGAAGTTTATTTGTACCTTGAAGGGGTCGACGCCTCCGCTCGAAGAAGATGTGTCGCTTGTTGATAGTCGTCGAAGGATTTGCGAAAAATTATCCATCATCGTGTTCCTTTGTTGCGTGAGTGATTCATCAATCAATAGTTTGAAAGGATCTCCTATCCCACCATCTTTCTTCTCTCCTGCCATGAGAGGTCGCTTGGTCGTGTGAGAGCTTTTGTCCTCAAGAGAAACAAGCTCGAGACCCAACTCTTTGTACTCTGACCTCGTTTGGGGCATGCATTAAGACGACAAGGAGCAGACCGCTCTAATACAAATGATATGGATTTTATGAGAAGAATGAAATGACTATAGATTATTAACAAGTTATTAACACAAAATAACAGAGATACAGTAAAATTGGTTTTCTATTCAATAAGGAAATAAGTTGAAATTGTAAAATGCAGCGGAAACAAGTTTGTTGGAATGGTGGCGGCTTATCTCTGAGGAGAGATGTGACAGTTGCACTCATTCGCAAGAAGATGATTACGATGAGGCTCTAAATGCCTTTTTACAATAAACAGGAATGTCAAAAACCCTAGACGTCCAAAAACCTAACCCTAGAAGATGAAGTACCAAAAGTCATGTGGGCCCCGTTTGGGTAAGTTAGTACATCAACTTCCTGGGGTCGTAACTTTTGCATACGATCTCTATTTTAGGTGTATGATAGCCCATTGGAAAGGTATCGTCGAGGAGATTCATTTTAGGGGAAATATTGAAGGAACTTATATTTTTCAAACTTGTTTTCCCAAAAAATATCGTTTAGGGCCTCAAAACGGCTCCGGAAGTGAAAACTGCTAAAAATAGTAAATTACCAAAATTGCCAAAAAACTATTTTGAGCCAGTTGGAAAAGGTGGGTGGCCACCGATATCCACCTAGATCAACCATGCTCTAGGATCATTTTTTAGACCATACAAGGCCTTCTTTAATTTATGCACATAATCTATGTTCTCTGTCAACTGAAATCCTTTTGGTTGTTCAATGTGGAGTTCTTCTTCAAGTTCCCCATTCAGAAAAGTTGATTTTACATCCATCTGATACACTTTAATATTTTTGGAGCATGCATAAGCTAAAATCAATCATATTGCTTTCATTCTGGAAATTGGGGCAAATGTCTCTTCAAAGTCGATTCCTTCAACCTGTGCATATCCTTTACATACCAATCCAGCTTTGTTCCTTGTAACATGTCCATCTTCATTCAATTTATTCATGTATACCCATTTTTTGTCGATCACATTCTTATCCTTTGGTCTTGGAACCAATTCCCAAGTGTCATTTTTCTCTATTTGATCCAATTCTTCATCCATGGCCTTATTCCAAAATTCATCCTTGATGGCCTCTTCAAAATAGGTTGGTTCAATCATAGATGAGAGTGCTAGGTGTGTTTGTTCTGGTGAACATATTCTTCTTATAGTCTCAACTCTTGCATCTTTGTTTCCGATAATCTGATCTGAAATATGATTCTTCTGTACTCCTCTGCTAGGTGTCTTTGGAGTCACTTGCTGAACTTTCTCTTCTACTTCTGTCGGATCCTCTTCATCTTCCCCTTCTTTTTCATCTTTTGTTTCTTCTCCATAAAGCTATCCCATTGATTCATTTTCTTCTTCCTTTAATTCTTGTCTACTTGTTTCATCAACAGTTACGTTGATGTCTTCCACAACTTTGTTCAATCTCATGTTGTAACACTTGTAATATTTCCTTGTACTTGAGTAACCAACAAGTAATCCTTTGTCCACATGAGAGTCAAACTTTCCCATTATGCCATATTCTCCTTTGATGTAGCATTTGCTTCCAAAAACTTTGAAGTGCTTCACATTTGTTGGTCTTCCTTTCTGTAGATCGTACGGATTTTTGTCAGTTTTTTTTTCTAGCATTACTTTGTTTTGAATGTGAACTATTGTATGCACTGCCTGTGTCCAAAAAATATATGTCAATTTGGAATCCATTAGCATTGTTCAAGCCATTTTATGTACTGTCATGTTCTTTCTTTCAACAACTCCATTCTATTGAGGTGTTGTCACACACCCACTACGACATAATAAAATTTTCACTTTTCCTCAAGGGACAAAATCCCCGAAGTCCTACGGGGACCTAGAGCAGGCTAGTTCTTCGTTGTTCACCTCCCTATGATCGTGGGTTAGGATCACAGGCCAAACAAACCAGGCGTATTTTCATGTTTCGCAACTCAGCGACACAAGTGAGTCCAATCTTAAAGGCAGAATGGCGAGGGGGCTCCAGAATTAAACCTTGGTCGTAGATCTGGGTGCGCAGATTCTGGCCGTCCAGATCTACCCGCCACTTAATGACAAAGCATTAGCTCCTGTTCTTTAGTCCCTATCTCGATAGGACCACATGCGTGCCTAAATGTAAGCGCCTTTAACAACTCACGGCCTCGCGAGTTGGGAGTCGAAGACCCTCGAATTTTCTTCACCTATTGTTGATACCCGAGATTCCGATATGGTATGGCCCCTCTTTATTAGCGTTCTCCACTTGTGATCATCGGCTAGGCTAAATGCTAGCTCCACTCTCTATTCGTTGCTTCGTGAGTTCAAAAATTGAACTCACGTTCCTTCCTTATGCGATCCTCTGAGACTTGAAGGTCAGCGAAGGTTGACCTTCCTTTCTCACTTCTTGCAACTCGCCACTTCGCGAGTTGTAGCGTCGAATCTTGGCACCTTCCCTTCATGAACCCCCGAGAAGTGATACTTATTTTCCTTCTCGCGTTCTCGCTACTTGCGACTTCGCAAGTCCAAGGATTGAGATCTCATGCTCTTATCCCAAGAATCCCCGAGACGCGAGAAGTCAACGGAACGTTGACTCCCTTCTCCAGGTGACTCGTGTCCACCCATCAATCACACGGGCCCCACCAGGAAATTTTGCCACGTGTTCTCTCGTGCTCGGCTCTCGGCACTTTGCTACTCGGAAAGTCATAAACAACTCCTTTCAACCTCCGAACTCACGAACCCCTGATACGCGATGTACCGAGATGCCATATCCCATGGCTGTCCTTCCTCTTTGATCAACGGCCCAGATCATATCGCGATCTTGTGACTCGGGACTTCGTGACTCCAAGAGACAGGTCTTCCACCTCCAAACTCGCAAATCCCCGATACGCGAAATGGTCAGATCTATGACACCTGTCCTCTTTGATCAATGGCCTAGATCCCATCGCGATCTCGT
>ML793190.1:228135-250895 GCA_009831015.1 Picea engelmannii | reverse complement strand
TTGCACCTTTGCCTTTTCCGCCTTGATATAGGGTACATACCTCAACAAATCGAGGAATTTTTTGACATATTCTTCTATAGTAAGTTGTCCCTGTTTGAGTTCATAAAACTCTCTAGTCTTTTCGTTGAAATATTTTTCCGACAGATACTTCTTCCGGAAGTATATCTCAAATCGTTCCCAAGATAGGTCCTCTTCGTGAACCCCTTTCATATTCTTAAGGTCTTCCCACCAAATGGAAGCCTCTCTGTTCAAGTTGAAGGTGGCCACTCAGGCCTTCATATTCTCTGAAAAGTCATGGACTCTGAAATACTTCTTTAGTCCAGGCAGTCAGGCCTTTGCTTCCTCTCCCTTCTTTATTTCACCATCGAAGGAGGATGGTTTGGCCTTTCTGAATTCTTCGAATTTTCGACCTTTGGAAGGCTTTTGCTTCTTCTATTTCTTTTGGGAATAGGAACTGGCCCTACTTCTAGAAGAGCCTTTTGAATTTCCAGCTTCCTTCTCAGAGGAATCACTCGACACTGGTCCTTTACCTCTGGGGTGGACCTTTTTCGAGGTTCTCCTCTCAGTGTGGCCACTGATATGACCATGTTTCTGAGTTTCAGGTTCATGTTGCAATTGTCTTTGTAGATCGGATAAACTCTGCAATAAAACTGCGTTAATTTTTGTTTGCTTTTCTTGTTCTTTCATCATCCTTTCATTGTCATCCTTGCAGCTTTGTAATTTGACCATGAGACTCCTCACAGTCTCGGCTAGATCTAGAGGGGTCCCTGCTGCCCTTCTTTCGTCAGACTCTTCGTCTCTATTGTGGGAGCCTTCTCCCACTTCTTGGTGAGTCACCATATTATGCGTTGATAATTTCCCGCGGTTGATCTTCCACTTGTGTGCAAAAGGAAAAACGTTGGTTGTTAGTCAATATTTATATTTATTTATAACCAGTACATAATTCATATTTTCACATGTACAAAAACACAATAGGGGTTTTTCATTCTTAACTTCGACTTTTTATTAAGAAGGTTAAGACAGGGGGGGTTACACTTTTCAAAAGTGTTCTGAACGGAGCTTCTGCGCAACTTGTTCATGAGCCCAAGTAGGCCAAGTGTTGTAACCATGATCTGATACCAATTTGTCACGTACCCACTACGGCATAGTAAAATTTTTGCTTTTCCTCAAGGGACAAAATCCCCGAAGTCCTACGGGGGCCTAGGGTAGGCTAGTTCTTCCCTGTTCACCTCCCTATGATCGTGGGTTAGGATCACAGGCCAAACAAACCAGGTGCCTTTTCGTGTTTCGTGACTCAGCGACACAAGTGAATCCAATCTTAAAGGTAGAATGGCGAGGGGGTTCCGAAATGAAACCCTGGTCGTAGATCTGGGCGCGCAGATTTTGGCCGTCCAGATCTACCCACCGCTTAACGACAAAGCATTAGCTCCCATTCTTTAGTCCCTATCTCGATAGGACCACATATGCACCTAAATGTAAGTGCCTTTCACAACTCGCGACCTCGCGAGTCGGGAGTCAAAGACCCTCGAATTTTCTTCACCTATCGTCGATACTCGAGATTCTGATATGGTATGGCCCCTCTTTATTAGCATTCTCCACTCGTGATCATCGGCTAGGCTAAATGCTAGCTCCTCTCTCTATTCACTTCTTCGTGATTTCAACAATTAAACTCTCATTCCTTCCTTATGCGATCCTCCGAGACTTGAAGGTCAGCAAAGGTTGACCTTCCTTTCGCACTTCTCGAAACTCGCCACTTCGCGAGTTGTAGCATCGAATCTTGGCACCTTCCCTTCATGAACCCCCGAGAAGCGATACTTATTTTCCTTCTCGCGTTCTCGCTACTCGCGACTTCCCAAGTCCAAGGGTTGATCTCTCATGCTCTTATCCCGCGAATCCTCGAGACACAAGAAGTCAACGGAACATTGACTCCCTTCTCCAGGCGACTTGTGTCCACCCATCAATCACGTGGGCCCCACCAAGAAATTATGCCACGTGTTCTCTCATGCTTGGCTCTCAACACTTCGCTACTCGAGAAGTCGTAAACGACTCCTTTCAACCTCTGAACTCACGAACCCTCGATACACGATGTATCAAGACGCCAGATCCCATGGCTGTCCTTCCTCTTTGATCAACAGCCTGGATCATATCGTGATCTCACGACTTGGGACTTCATGACTCCGAGAGTCAGGACTTCCACCTCCAAACTCGCAAATCCCCGATACGCAAAATGGTCAGCTCTATTCCACCTGTCCTCTTTGATCAATGGCCTAGATCCCATCGCGATCTCATGACTCGGGACTTCGTGACTCCAAGATTCAGGTCTTCCACCTTCAAGCTTACGAATCCCCGATATGCGAAATGAACAGATCTCTGCCACCTGTCCTCTTTGATCAACGGCCCAGATCACATCGCGATCTCATGACTCGGGACTTCGTGACTCCAAGAGTCGGGTCTTCCACCTTCAATCTTACAAATCCACGATACGAAAAATGGACAGATCTCTGCCACCTGTCCTCTTTGATCAATGGCCCAGATCACATCGCGATCTCGCGACTCGGGACTTCATGACTCCAAGAGTCGAGTCTTCTACCTTCAAACTTACGAATCCTCGATATGCGAAATGGACAGATCTCTGCCACCTCTCCTCTTTGATCAATGGCCCAGATCACATCGTGATATCATGACTCAGGACTTCGTAACTCCAAGAGTCAGGTCTTCCACCTTCAAACTTACGAATCCCCAATACGCGAAATGGACAGATCTCTGCCACCTGTCCTCCAACATGGACGGTCTCAATGTCTTCGGGACTTTTGGGGTGTAGTCGAGTTCACTCTCCCACCTAAGTAAAGGTTAACATCAATGGCTTATAGAGCTCTGATGGGTCCCTGGGATCTACGGTCCGGGATCCCATCGCGATCTCGCGACTCGGGACTTCGTGGCTCCAAGATCCCGGTCTTCCAACTCCAAACCCACGAATCCCCGATACGTGAAATGCTCATATCTCGCTATCTCTTCTGAGCTTGAATCATGAAGTTCAAACTCTTGGAGCTTCAGGCTCCCATGACCCCGAGACCTTAGAAATCTACTCTTTCTTTCACAAGGGTTCCATACCCAGATTGCATGAACCCTCAGACTATTCTCGGGAAATTATCCCTGATCTTAATCATGTCTCTAGTAAGGTTCAGTACGGTTACAAGTTTTATGGGGTATTTCTCGGAAAAGAGTGCTCTCAAGGGGCCTTCCCAGAATATTATGAGAAACTAAGAAAATAAGACGATTCTCGGTGGAGAGAACTCATGTCCCAGACTTAAACATTTGTGCAGAAAACAACTATGGCATGTAAGCATACACAGGCATCCATTCTATCAAACCAAATGTTAGGTAAATAATTCTATTCAGAACTATTTACAAGCACATAAAACTAAACATGCGATTATGGCGTTAACTTCAAATAACACTTATCAAAAATAACACCAGAGGTGCTGCAACTGCTGAGAGGGGTGCTCGTTTCCACCCAACCGTAGGCTCAGCGACTCCCAATGGATTTACCACTAGCCACCCCCGAGATGAGACCATGATGTTGCGAGACTGCATCTCGGTTTTCCAGTGACTGAGAACGAGGTTTACTCTCCCCCTTCTCTGCTATCA
Organism: Picea engelmannii; assembly: GCA_009831015.1. Taxonomy (NCBI): domain Eukaryota; kingdom Viridiplantae; phylum Streptophyta; class Pinopsida; order Pinales; family Pinaceae; genus Picea; species Picea engelmannii. Next base: position 247,247 of record ML793190.1, on the reverse strand, counting down.
CTAACTCTACATATCTCCAGAGTTCTTCTTCCTTCCCTCGCGTCTGCCCCCTTCTCGCTCCTTCCTCACGCATTTTCCTCTTGCAAGGTTGTGTGTGGCGTGATTTCCCTTGCGGTGGTCAGGCCCGAGGCTCCTACAGATGGGCGGTTCACTTCCCCCATCCCTCATTAATTCCTAAGGAGCCATCTACCTACCAACCTGCGAGTAAATTATTTTGGGCCAGCGAGCCGCTCTTGGTTCTCCGGGCCAGTGAAGTCCAAATACGGTATTAGTTTCGGTGGAAGTTAACACCACCTTTCCAGGTGCCTTCCACCACCTTTATTTAGCCATCGTGGTCTCTTTTTAATCATATCCCCTCTCAGCAGTCCTGCAATATATATATATATATATATATATATATATATATATAATCTTATTTACATTCATCGACCTTTCTCACAAGGTCCATTAACATCACACATTCACATTCTTGAGTTTGCCATAGTTCTTGGCCAGTATAGTTATTTTTACAAACTGGGGGAAACAGGGTGTTACATGTGTCCTAGCAACGGAGAATTGCCTTTTTATTCCATGATTGTTGCAATAGTCCATAAATTCCTTTGAAGTGAACTCTCCTCGATTATCAGATCTCAAGCATTTGATTTTTGAATCCATTTCATTTTCAACCATTTCCTTGTAGATCTTGAAGTTTTCAAAATCTTTTGACTTATTCTTGAGAAAGAAAACTACAATCATTCTTGTATAATCATCAACTAATAACATAAATTGTTTCTCACCTTTTAAACCCTTTGTTGTAGTTGGTCCAGCCAGTTCAATATGCACAATTTCCAGTTTTCTTGTCGTTGAATACTCCTTTGATTTGAACCTTGTCTTTTTTTGCTTTCCTTGTTGACAATGCTTGCATAAAGTGTTGGTTGGTTTTGTGATCTAGGGAATTTCTCTTACTGCTTCTCTTTTGCTGACTTTCACAAGGTTATCAAAATGTATTTGACCCATTCTTTTGTGCCATAGCCAACTTTCATCTTCCTTTCCTAGACAACACGTTTCATTTCCAATTTCACTTAACGCATATATGTTGCTTGAAGTTCTTGCAGTTGTAGCAATCAATTTTCTTGAACCTTCTTTTCTTATCTCGCACTTTTGTGAATCGAAAGTAACTTTATGACCTTGGTCACACATTTGAATCACACTTAGAAGATTATGTTTCATATCTTCTACTAGTAGAACATTTGTTTCCTTTGTATTCTTGTTCCCAATTCTGATTGTTCCTTTTCCAATGATTTTAGCTAAATCATCATTTATGAATGACACAGATCCATCTCTTTCCTTTCTTAATGTAAGAAACATATCTCTTTCACCTGTCATGTGTTTTGAACAGCCATTTTCAACATACCAACCACGTTTCTTATGCTTATCTTGTAGAGTGAGTGTGCATTATTCATTGCTGTACTGATTCTACTTTCTTATCCATGTCCTTTTCTAAGGTTCTTGTCTGTGATTAATGTTGTTCTATTGTGGTTCTCTAGGAGGGATTTTCATTCTGCAATCTTTGTCCATGTGTCCAAAGTTGTTACACTTGTAGCATTTTACTTCAGTGCTCAATTATTCAAACCTATTGTAACTTATTCTCTGTGTTTCACTAGGCCTGCTTGGATAACCCTTTTGTGTATCACTTTCAAAGTTGTTTATGTTCATGTTGTTAGCTCTGCAATTTACAGCTTTATGTCCAAAATTATTACATGCATAACATAAACCAAAAAATATAATTTGATACCTTGGAGTTGAAGATCTTCTGAAAGGAGGTGCTCTTATGAATCCTTCTTCTTCCTGAGACCTATCTATTTCTGTCGATCATTGATTCTGAGATATGAATCTTCTCAGTGGAGGAGTGTCCCTATAATTTTCTCTGTAGACCTTCCTATACCCTTTGATAGTTTATGCATAGCTTTTTGGATATGTTTCTTGTTCTGTTGTTTTGGAGCTTGATCCCATTTTTGTCTGATTGTATCCAAGTCCAAAATTTTCATGATTATGCCTTTGACTATTGATAATGTCATTCAAAACTTTTGAGTTGTTATGCTTATTTTTATTTTGAAGATCCTTTCTTAATGTGACGATTTATGCTTCCAAATTTTCAATGATCTTTTCTCTTCCTTCTAGATGTTCTTTGAGTGCTTCTTCAATTATTTTATCTTCTTCAATTCAAACCTTCAAATTTGTGATCATTTGTTCTAATTCTTGAATGTCTTCTTTCTTGTCTAGTTCCTCTTGTAGATTCTTGTTTTTCCTCTGTTCTCTTCTGATAACTTCTATGGCACTCATCAATTCCTCTCAGTAGTCAAATTATGTATCTTCAATTTCTTCTTCGGATTCTTCATATTCTACTTCAGAGTCTTATTTATCAGAGTCTTCTACTGCCATGAATAGAACTATTTCTGTCTCACTATCACCAACTTCATCTTCATCTGATGATGAGATGCCTTCTTTGGTGCATAAGCTTCTTGAAAACTTTCTTTGTGGTTCTTTTTCCTTTATATGTTTGTTTTATTTTTGAGTCACCTTCATCATTTCTCTTTTTCTTATGAGGACAGTTGTTAGCAAAATGACCAATACCATCACAATTAAAACAAATTAAAGGGAGCTTACCTCTATACCTACCGTTGGTTCCCTTGTTCAGTCTTCGGACAAATTTGGCCACTTCTTCATCATCTTCTGAGATGTCACTATTGTTGTTATGTTCTTTTTCTTGTTGCTTTCCCTTTTGATTTGATATTTTGGATGCTTTGAAGGCTGCTTCTTTTACATCTGGATTTTCCTGTTCAGTTCTCATTTCATATGTTGTGAATATTCCATGTAATTAGTCCATGCTTATTGAGTTTATATCTAATATTTCTTCTAGTGTTGATATCTTAGGGTAAAATCTCAAACGAAGAGATCATAGTACCTTTCGAACAATTATAGATTCGTTGATTTCTTCTCCCAATCCTATGATTGAATTTATTGTTTCATCGACTCATAAGAAGTAAGTTGTAATATTCTCATCTTCCTTCATCTTTAGTTGTTCGAACTGACCTCTGTAAGTTTGAAGCTTTATTGCTTTGAATTTTGAATCCCCTTCATAAATGTTTTGAAGTTTGTCCCAAATCTCTTTAGCGGATTTACAATGTGCAACTTTGGTGAACATCGTTTCACCAAGACCATTTAGAAGTGAATTTGTGGGTTTGGAATTATTATGACCGAGTTTCATTGCTTTGTCATTTGTTGGTGGAACTGTTGGTATTGTGTATCCATCTACAATTGATTGTCAAATTTCAAATCCATGTGCTTGTATATATGTCTTCATCCTTATGCTCCAAAATGCATACTTTTGTCCATCAAATTGTGGTATTCCATTTTTATACAAGTTTTTTCTCTCCATGATCTACCTTTCAGTGGTTAAACTGATTTCTGAAGGAACCTCGCTCTGATTCCAATTGTTGGATTACTGAGAGGGGGGGTGAATCAGTAATAGAGCAATTTAATCCTTTTTAAAAATATAATCCAATTGTTATATCAATGTAGCATTATCATCCAGTAACTGCAGATTAAATAAGCAATGAACAAATGAACAATCATACACATACACAGTACACCAGTGTTTTATGTGGAAACCCAAAGCAGTAGAAAACCACAGAATGTTTTTTCTTATATGTCTTGAAGAATTACATTCATTTGAAGCACCAACTTCCTTTTTTTTCCAACTACAACTGGAAGGAGGCTCCAACCCCCTAGTTTCTCATGATACAACCTGAGGGAAGCTCCAACTCCCCTATTCTCTAGCTACAACCAAAAGGAGGCTAAAACCCCTTATGTTCTCTGGCTACAACCAGAAGATGGCTACAACCACTTGTCCTTGCCCCGTCCAACCGCCCTGAAGTAGAAGTAGAATGATGATACCACTGTCACACTATCACTGTGAGATATACCATTGTAAAATTGTATCAACATGTACCACTAACCTACATCCAACCTATACAACTTCCATGTAGTCAATATATACTTGAACTGAACATGTATCAACAAAAATACAACAGGTACGCGACCTGTAGTGCTACAGCATGCGTATGTACGTGCCCTATCTGTTATGAAGCCCGCGTATGTACGCGACAAAAATGTTATGCAGCCTGCGTATGCCCCTGAAAAACTAGGGTTTTCTTTCTCTTGAAAACTTATGACCCTCTGTAACTTTTTCACATAGATATGTAACATGTCACTATATCCAGAATGTAACTGTACCTTGTACATGCATCCTCATACATAAACTTTACCTTTACCCAAATCATATATGTCTCTCTCTAGTCATGTTCCATATCGGTGTGTGTAATCATGAACAATTATAATAACCCTCACATGATCTAATCGTCAAACCCTTTCTAATATTCAGCCTCTCAATACATCAACCACTTCACAATTACAAGATCTCAACCATGTACCACAAACCCTTATCCATATGCCAAGAAATACAATATGTGCCTCAACAATAAGTATCAATGATAAATATACCAACACTATATTTCTGTAGATCTGACTTACGCAAAATATCTCGTGCAACCACTAGTCTCTCTAGGGAGAATCCTCAAATCTCAATAACCATTTTTCATGCATACATCAAAATCCAACTATTCATAGAAATACGACATACCTTTTGAACCAATGGATAGATCTGATGTATCTAAGCACTATAGACCTTCCTAAGAGCTTGATATTAGAATCTAGAACCTCTACATATTCATCTTCTCAAGTTTCCATGGCTTTACTAACATGTACACACCCTAATACATTGTCATCCCACGTACATACGTACCCTAATACACTGACAACTTATGTATAACTCAGTATGTACGCATCCTAATACACTGTCAGCCCGTGTTCACCTCAGAAAATAGGGTTTTTTTGTATTCGTTGTAATTCCAAAAATTTCTTCGTCAACCCTTCCTACTACCTCAGAATTTTGCAACTTTAGATGTATCAATGAGTACTTGCAATAAGCCTCACACAAAGGAAGATATTCAATGTGTTCAAGTGTGATTGAATGAGAGAGCCTTGCCTCTTATTTATACTTTCATGTAGCACCCCACTTTCCTTATTTTATGGAGTTATCCATTAACTTTATTATTTAATAATTTCGTTTGCAAACACTTTGACTTTTTGGGGCTTCAAGATGACTCATGAGGGTCCTCCAACTTCACATGGCCATAACTCTCTAACCGTGAGGAGTTACGTGGCATTCCACATACCACCGGAAATGGCATGACAATCACTATACATATAGGGTAGTCTCACTAGAAAATTCACTGAACTTCATCTCATTATTCCATAATTAAGCATGGGTTCTCTAACCATACTTCTAGGATAAGGGGACCACTTTGGATTTCATCCATTTGTACTTATTATAAACTATGACAAGACAATAATGAGTCATATTTACATCAAACAAACTTGGGTCCATTACCCAAAACTTTCTGCTACCAGACTTTCTTCAAGGCTTGACATCAATGGAAACCAACCTTAATCAACACAAAAGTCTAAGAGGGAAAAAATCTAGGAGGAGTAGCAACTTAAGTCTTCCTAGATTTTGACCTCAAGAAACATAGTGCTAGGGTGTAGGTACTTCTAGGCCCTAGTTCCTTGATATCATTATCCTTTTAATGGAGTAAATACTTATGCAACGATAACCAAATGCAAACCTATAGAGTGTTATCACTTTAGGGCTCTAGGGTTTCACTAGTTACTAGATCAATTTAGTGAAAGATTGGCAAATAAAAGTAAGAAAGTAGTAACTTAAGTTTCTTACTTCAAGCATTAAATACACCATGCAATTTCATAATCTTGTGTGAGAAAATAAAACCATTCAATAGATGACAAAATGCAGATTTTACTTACTTGCACCAAGAATAATCATGAATATACCATGCAAGGTCACCATAAAACTCCAAAAAATTATCCAAGTTGCAAAGATAAGCCTTAAACAAGAGTGGTGCCTCACTATTTCAACCAATAACCCTAATAGGGCACAAATTTCAGACTTCCTTGTCTCCAAGGACAAGTTGTGATGTCAAAATGAGAGTACTTTTTGTCTATTTATACAAAAGTTTGACCTTTAGCTCACTTTTAGGTCAAAAATAGGGCAGACCTAACCAGTTTACAACAAAAATTCAATTTTGACATAATTAAAATAAATTTTCATCCAAAAACTCCTCCAACGGTGATGTCATGCCCCTCTAGGGTGACGTTGAGCCCCACATGTGGAACGTTGAGCAACGAAAGTGGAACGCTTGGCCTCCAAAGGCGTAAAATGATGCCCACACATGCCATCAGGATCACAAATGCCTCCAATGATGAAAACCCTAGCTCTGGATGATGTCTAGGGCTATCATGGTGATGTACAAGGCCCTCAAAGGATAACATCCATGTGGGAAGAGCAAGTTCCCCTTAGTCTAGGTCTCCTAGGGTGCCTCCAAAGGAAACATCATTCCTTCTCCTGGTGCAAGTTTTCAATCTCTTCTTACCCCTAGCTAGGGTTTCAACATCCATCTATGGGATTTAATCCCCCATGAATTTTTGAGCTAATCATTCCCTCATGTGTACATGTCCACCGAGAAAGGTCCTGCAGCAACAACAAGTACGCCCTCCAGGGGTTTCATAAGTCACATGGATCATAGTATGTAAATCACATGTAATAATTAAAATACCCAAACATGTGCATCAAACCCCCCTTAACCCAGACAAATTCTCAAAGTCGTTATGCAATTTGACAAGTTAGGTTTGGAGAAGGTCTCAGGGTGTCCTATTGGGCTAACCTCTCTTAAGTTTGGGGTGTTTCCCAGGTGGGATCTAGTCCAAGTTATGTAAGTGTATGAGGTGGAATGGGGTAAATATTTGGGCATGGAGTGCATGTAATAACAAGGAAATGTAAATTCTTACCTATGGGTGCCTTTGTAGAAGGCTAATGTCCTGGCTTGATGACCAGAGGTAACAACATTATCCAAAAAAAAATCACGAAAAATGAGAAGGTTGGCTCATGATGAAACCCCCTTTCTCTTGGATAAGCCACCAAGAACCACTACCTTGTACGTCTTGGTGACCAGATAGGTGGTAGTTTCATACCACTACATGCCCATGGTCATAATAGGCCGGCTCATGATGAGACCTACTATCCATCAACTAGTACCTTGAGTGTTTATGTTATCTTATGGGTCCCCTTTTCTTACTGGGAATATTTTCACTGCTTTCTCAGGGATACCTGGGTGAATCGTCTCAAAGGTTTCAACATTGGCTTTTAACTCTTTCTAGCCACTTTTACCCTCTGGGCCTTTAGCCCCTTCTTCCCACGAGGTAAGGTACAACCATTCCTAGTGTAGCCAATCCCAATGTCCAAACAAGGATAGGGGATATCAAAGGAATAAAGATGGAAAGTGGTAAGTATGGATGGAACAGATGATAGCTTTTCACAGATCCACCCAGTAGAAACCCATACTAAAGGGAAATCAACTTACTAGGGAACCATGTCACCATTCTAGTTATGAATGAGGTAAAGAGCATAATTTCCAAGAAAACGTCATGAAATGAAAAAGGATTTAATAAAACATATTCAAGTGCTTCAAAAATTATAGGGATACATACTATGATACCCAGACTCATTACCTCATGGATCAAGACTCACCGCTACTTCAAGGCCAGACTGGTGTGATGGATACACTTGTTGGTGATAGGTGGATTGCACTGAAGAAACGAGGGACCCTATGGGGGATGCTCAACCCATCTGGATCTCGAGACTCCATGTCTAGGAACTGTGGGCCTCAAGATGTGATCTCCTTATTTATCCCTAGGTTAGGGGATAACATCTGGCTCAACTTGGGGACATGTGCTCACCGTAGAGCACATGAGAAACTCAACAACTTTGGTATGGTATGTGCCTGCTAAATCTCAACAAAGGATATTACTAATCCTTAGGGTGGTGATATCACCCCTACGTCCATACATGATAAAATAAACAAAAAAAATCATCTCTAGTCTAACATATGATTATGAGCATACGTATATACACAATCAATCAAGACAATATGAAAATGCAACTACAACTACGCTAACATGATATGCAAATGGTATATACAATAGATGCAAATTCCTACATACCTCAACTTACATGTTGGTTAAATTCTAGGTGTAGTCATATAACCAATGAAACCATCCTAGTAATACCTCATAATACCTACCTCTTTACTTCATCAGAAACCAAAACAATGACAAGTTAAGCACAAAAATAGCATGAGTTAGAGCATGCATTTATCATAGGAAATCGTAAATTCTAGCTCATGGAGGTAGGAGAGAGGGACAAATATATACCAAGTCATACTTCTAGAAAGTGCTCAATCCATCTCATAAAAGGATAATGAAAGGTAAAAGACTCAAGAGGATGGCTCAAAGAGTCTGAAGGTTGACTACCTTGGACGTCATCAATCCTCGAAGTCTGATAAGGCACTATCAAGAATCTAGAGGATGATTGACAGATTTTTAATGGAAAGTTGAAAGACTGAGATAATAAACTTCTTCTTTAGGTATTCAACGGTTGGCACAAGGGAAGGTCCAAGGTTCATCTCTAATAGTGCACCAACAAGCCCTAACTATTGGCCCTTCTAGCAACACCTGCAAAGAAGATGTAGTCTCACCCAAAGTAGCAATAGGGATTTGCAGGACACAGGTGTCTACAACCAGAGGAAATGCAGGTGGATCCAAAAGAACAACACATAGCAACCTAGTTATTCTTACCAAGCATTAACCTACTTCGCATAGTTATATCTCATATCTAACACAATAATGCATCAACAGAGTAATAGAAGGTAAAAGAACACAACATCAATCACATCGAACAATGAGATATATGTGGTTCACCCTCTCCTTAGGGCTACGTCCACAGAACTATGTTTCTTGATATTATATGAAAACATCCAGTCCTATTTGCGCTCTTAGCTTGCAGATCTCTCTCTCTTTCCCTTCTCCTCTCCCTTCCTTGCACACCCAACTGCAGGGTTGATCTTTGCACCCAAATAAAGATGTTATAATACCAGAAGGCTCTCACACACAGCACTTCTCTCTCTCTCTCGACAATAATCACTCAATCATAACAACAACAAACTCTGAAAGAACCCCTCTTCCCTCATATAGGTTATTATTTATACATTACAATGACTCACCGACAACCTTAGTCCAAAACCTAGGTGTCAAAACCCTAAATACCAAAACCCTGGGTGTCTAAAACCCTAGGTCAACTTTACTCACGTTTTTTGGGCTTCACCAGCATGTCTTCCCTTCTTTCTTGCGAAGTTCTCCAAAGCATCCATTGGTGGATTTTTTCGCTTGTTGAGTTGTCCACGATCCATCTTGCTTGTTGATCCGTTCACCTCGATCTCCTCGTCCAACGGCTCGTCTTCCTTTACTTCGCTCCTTCTTTTCTTCTTCTTTGACCACTTCGACCCAATCTCAGTCAATGTTTTTTCCGTGTAGTTCAGTCTTCGCATTTTCCTTTTTGTTTTCTTCTCTTTCTTTCTTACTTCATAACCAATGGCCAATAGGCCCCCAACACTCACATGTGACTCGTCCCGAGGCACTGCAAATCTGAACCTTATGTTCCACTTTGACTTCAAACTGCGCGGAGCAGCCTGTGCTTTCTGCTCTATCCTTCCCCACTGTGTGCAAACTATCTATTATGTGTTTGGTACCCAGTTTCAACTGCACTTGGTACCTAGACCCTTCTTCTTCTTCCTTTATTGAGAGCTGCGAGGCAGCTGGCTGTCATAATACAATTTCAACTGGCTCCCATTCACCAAACCTTCCTTCCATTCTCCATTCAAAGTCTTCAACTACGTAGCTCCTCCTTTTGTAACATAGGCAACCTCGTAAGTCCCAAGACAATGTGTTATGAACTTCCCTGGATGCTTTATGAACTTGTTTTCATATACCAATACCAGATCTCCTTGCTTGAATGCTTTCTTCTTGATGTGTTTTTCATGGTAAGCCTTTTCTCTTTCCTTATGTACCTGCTGATGGAATCCTACAATAAATATGTCTTCCTCTAGTTCTACCAACTGTGAAAGCTTATTCTGCACAGTGATAGTGTCATCCATATCTATAAATGTTGCAATTCTTAGGCTAGGAACTAAATATTCCATAGGCACTACTGCTTCTAGACCATAAACCAACTTAAAGGGAGCATGCATTGTCAGCTTCTTGCAAGTGGTTCTATAGGAAAATAACATTGTTGGTACTCTCAAATCCCAATCATCTATGTTCACACTACAAATCTTCATTAGCGTAGTCTCCAAGATCTTATTGAAAGCTTCGACTATGACATTCGCTTGTGGATGGTAGGGAGTGCTCTTCTTATTATGAACTACAAATTCCTGAGTCAAGGCCTCAATAGTCTTATTAATAAAATGTGTGCCTTGATCACTCATAAGGACCTTCGGGCATCCAAACCTGGTTATGATATCATCAAAGATGAATCATGCAGGTGTAGTTGCACTACAATCTTTGACTGCTCTTGCTTCTGCCCATATGGTCAAATACTCTATCACAGTGATGGTGTATCTTTCTCCCGTGCGCTTCCCTAGTGGGTTGATAGGTCCCACAAAATCAATGGCCCATTTGTCAAATTCCTGTAAGGTTAGTTGGAGTGCTAAAGGCATTTCATCCCTTCTGGAAGGTTTCTGACCTCTTTGGCATACATCGCAGGCTATGTAGTATTCCTTAGCATCCTTGTGTAAATTGGCCCACCAAAACCCAGCTCTGAGAACCTTCTGCATTGTTTCTTTTCCTGCATAGTGTCCTCCTGCGATGCCTTCATGTGATTTTTTCAGAGTCAGTGGTCTTTCTGCCTCCATAACACATCTCCTCAATATCTCATCAGGTCCCATCTTATATAGTTGTCCAGTTATAAGTGAAAAATATGCAACACGAACTACCAGTTGTTTCTTCTGAATGATTGTATATTCGCGAGGTTCCATTCCTGTTGACAAGAACTAAACTATATTGACAAAGTGATCATCAACCTTCCTAATGGCCAGCAACTGTGAATCTGGTAGTGTATCCTCCAAACTAGTAGGTTCTTCTCCATGTTCTAATCTGGACAAGTGATCAGGTCTCTTGTTCATTCTCCCTGGCTTGACCATAATCTCAAAATCATATTCCTGGAATAGAAGTAGCCATATGCATATTCTTCCCCCCAACATTGGCTTGTTGACTAGGTATTTCAATGCAGAGTGATCAGTGAAAATATTAAAGTGCCCTCCCAACAAGTAGTGACAAAACTTTTGCAACACATACACCATGGCTAAACCTTCTCTCTCAGTGGTAGTGTAATTTATCTCAGTTGTTGAGAGCTTCCTACTAGAAAATTCTAATGGATGGTCAATATATCCATCTCATGGTTTTGCTAACACTGCTCCCAATTCAATAGAGTATGCATCGACATGCACATGAAATTCCTTACTCCAATCTGGGAAAACCAGAATAGGCGCAGTAACCATTTTCTGTTTCAGTGTGTCAAAGCTCTGTCGGCATTCTTCTGTCCAGTGAAACTAACAATATTTCTTCAAAATCTTCTCCATAGGTGATGTAATCTATGCATAGCCCTTAATGAACTTCTTGTAGTATCCAATATGTTCCAATGCAGTGTGCACCTATCTAACTGAAGTAGGAGGGGGTAGATCAACAATAATGGCAATCTTGGATGGATCTACCAGCAACCCCTGCTTACACACAATATGACCTAGCATCACCCCAAAGGGTGAAAAGAAGATGCACTTCTTTAGGTTTAGGGAAATCTGACATTGTCTGCACTTATCCAACCTTAGTCTTAAACATTCAATATGATTTTTCAATAAGCTAAAAACAGTCCAATCATCAAAATATGCTTCCAAGAATTTATGTAAAAACTCCTTGAATGCTTCGAACACCACCTTGGAAAAGATGGTTGGTGCATTATTCAATATGAAAGGCATCACTGTGTACTGGTAGGATCCCCATTCAGTTGCAAATGTGGTCTTATGGAAATCTTCCTTGGCAATCCTAATCTGGTGATAACCTGAAAATCCATCTCTGAAGGAGTAAACTTCATGTCCTCCCGCTTTATCTAAAACTTCGTTTGTAAAAGGTGTAGGGAATGGATCATGTAGACATGCATCATTCATTTTCCTAAAGTCTACACAGATTTTGATCTCTCATGTTTTCTTATCTTGAACCACCATAGGGATAATCCAATCTGATTCTTCAACAGGTTCTATGATTCTTGCTTCCAACATTCTTTCTAGTTCAATCTTGACTTTCTGATTAAATTTGGGATTCAATCTGTAGGGTCTCTACTTGACTGGCCTTGCATCTGGTTTCAAGGGAATCTTCATTTCTCCCATGGGCCCTTTTATGCCCTTCATATCAGTGAACTTGGTTGGAAACAAGTCATGATATTCATGCAGTAGTTATGTGATCTTGTCAATAGTGGAATCATCCCAATAATCTCCAACATTTGCAAGCTTAGGTGCTTACTCTATTCCAATATTGAATTTCTTAATTTTGATTGGTTGTCCAATAAAAGGGAGTTTGACTCCTGGTCCTTCTATGTCTCTCTGTCCCTCTATTTCTACAATGTTCACATTCCTAGGATCATCATCTTCATCAGCATTGATATTGTAACAACCTTGCAATTGAAGAGGAGCAGTCCATTCATCCTCTTCTTGCTCAATAGGGAGGTTAGGTGCCTCCTCAAAGACTTTCTTTCTTATAACTTGTAAATATTGATCTAATGTAGGGTGCTAACTTTCAAATAAAAATGTAGCTACAAATTTTTGAGTCATACCGTACCAATTTACAGTGGTGAGGTGCAGTTCTGCTTGAAGATACCAATTGATAGGCATTGTGTCCAGCGTGCTAATGAATTTATGAACCCATTTCTCTTGAGGAATTTTTCTCCAGGCCTCCTCACAACTTCGCACATGGTCTTTCGGATAGCTTTGACCTATGTATCTAACTTCTCACCCTTCTACTTGGTCTGAAAAGCGCATTGTCATCAAAGTGCGACATTGCACCAAGTCCATGATGTTTTTCTTGTGTGTTCCCCACCATCTCATTGGAATTTATTTCAAGGCCTCATCCAGTGCCAACAACCTCTATTGTACTGGTACAATTTCTTCAAATTCCAACAAGAAAGTTTCTAATTGATTCAAACCATCAAATGTGGGCAAATTGATTACTTTTGTGCCAATCCAACGAACTTCCCTGGTCAATCTAGCACATCTCCGCGTAGAGACTTCATACATTTTGTTCTGCCAATTCTCTAGTGCTTTTTCGAATCTAATGAGCATGCGTTGTCACTTCACCAGCTTAAATTCCCATCTGTTGTAGGAATATTAATGTAATCATGTTGTCTTGTTGTCAATTTGTATATATTTTCTAGCTCATAAGCACGATCTTCCTCTCTAATGGATTCTATATATCTGTGACCTTCATCTGGATCAAGAGGTGCAATGAACCTAAGGCCATCACCTTCAAATGTCATTCTTCTTTTCTTTAATTCGACAACAATAGAATTGTTGAAAGCCCAATCAATTCCTAACAACACAGGATAAGGAAAACTATCGTCAACTATCTCAATCACCTTGAAATCCTCAAAAGTTCTTACCCCGTCGATGTCCACAGGGACATGCTCCAGTCTCCTAAAGGGGGTTACTGCCTACTGATTAGCCATCCTGAGCCTGATAGGGGAATAGATCAACTTAGGTTTTCCCATGCGTGCCCAGGTTTGCTTCGTCATAACATTGACTTCTGACCCTAAGTCGAGGACCACATAATCTATATCATAATCTTCAATCTGAGCATTAAGGTGTAGTTCCTTATTTTTTCTTCTCTTCCTAGATACTTGATGTACTGCTTTTGGTCAGCAAGGGGTCTATCCTGCCTATCTCATACTATTTGATCAAATTTTGTAGCTCTTGTACAACTCTTTCATCCTTAATCAAGTTAATGCAAGTACATAAGAATTCCATAAGCTTGCTTACCTCTTTTCCTTCTTTGGGTGAAGCAGACTTATCAAATGCCAGAGGCATTCCACATTCTCTTACTTATGGTTGAGCCTTTGATGAAAAATCATGATCTCTTCCAAATTCTTTTCTTGCTCAAATGTCTGATTTTCTTTCCTTGGATCAAACACATGTGTCTTCTCTGCATCTCTTCTGACCCTTGATTCTTTTGTGGTCCTTCCTAGGGTCACTCTGTCTTCTCTTGTAATAGTTCCTCCTCTAGTGATAACAATGACTCTCGGATCCTCTCTACAAGGTTCTGCTGAGATTATTTGTATTTTTTGGTTTCCTCCTCGTCTCTCATGAAGTTTGGCTAACAGCGTGGGACAATCTTCAATAACATGTTCAAATGAGTTGCAGTAGCTGCAAGTGGTACAAGGGTTCTGGTAGTCCCTTGCCAAGCTTCATGGTTGTGCACAGTTATAACAAATGATCTGACCTCGACCTCGACCCATACCTCATCCTCATCCTCTTCCTCTAAATCCACCGCGAGGATTGAATTTTCCTCTTCCTGGGGAATTAAATTGCAAAGTATTTCCTTCTTTTTGCATCTCTCCTTGGATCTTATATGTATCCCTTGACCTTTGATGCAAGAGATCATAAGCCCTACAGTCCTTCTCATCATGCCCCAAAGATTTACAGAATGTGCAGTAAAACTTTGTAGGTGTCTAAACATATTTTTGCATGTAATAGCATTCACCAGGGCGATGTCTATTTCTACATACCTCGCACCAAGGTAGAGTAACCTGCTTCAAAGGGCTCAAAGCTCCAGAATCCAAGTATTCATTAAATAGGGGACAATTCTCCTTATCATGGCCTTCTGATTTTCATGTGATACACCAGATGTCTTCTCTCTTATATTTTCCATTGTATTTATCCATATCTTTGACCTACAGAGACAAGCTATTTAACTGACTCAATATTTGACTCATACCTGAGATGGATTCTCCCATAGGGGATTATTCTAGTTTCATGGCGATCTCCAATGCCTCAGCCTGTGAAGCAAATTTCGGTTGCATCAGAGGGACTTTGATGTGTGGTAGGAGGTTAGTAATGAACCATTCCTTATTCTACTCATCTGGGATCTGAAAACTCAAATGGCCTGTTAAAATCTTAAATCTTTGATCAAACTCCCAAATAGGTTCAGCCTCTTTCTTCTTGATTTCTTTCAGTTCTGTAATGCATTTTGACTCTGACTTGGGTTTCTTGAATTTTGCACTCAACACATTCTTGATCCCATTCGATGGTTTAGGCTATGCAACTCCATTAACAAACTTCATGTAACAACTCAGTGCGCAGTCTCTTAAGGTAGTACTGAACTGAGCCCTCTTAACTGCTTCGTCATTGAATTTATTAATACTCCATACAGCTTCGCATAAAAACTAGTGTTGATCAGGATCTTCAGATCCATCTCCCCGAAAGATATGTAGCCTCATCTCATCTTCCATAGATCTTCCTAGGTTTCCTGACTGAGTATGTGTTGGACTGCTGGTAACAGTACTCTGAGTGCGCTACTGACTCTGGCTACTTTGGTTACTTAACGCTGCTAAAACAATAGGAGAAGTAATAGTACTTACTTCGACAATCTGTGCAGTTCCTGAAGTTTCTAATTCTTCTCGGCGAGGTTCTACAGTATTCTCTTCCTCTGGCCTAGCGGATCCTAAATGTTCCTTAGTCACTAGCTCTTCTTCTTATCCATTGTAGAACCCTTCATGATGTGCTAGTGGTTTGTGGCTCTATTCAAACAAGTTTACTAGAGGAACCTCTCTCAAGGTTCTCCCACTTCGTGTATGTCCAACCTCTATGTCATTGTTGCTATCTGAATTCTTGAACATTAGCTTTTCAATCTGACCAACTACTGTATCTTCAAGATGTTCTTCTCATGCAATAGCATCTTGATTTCAACTTCAAAAAGTGTAAAAATTTTCCTCTAGGTCCTTTAAAGAAATATCTCTTTGCTTGGCTATATGACTCTACTTTGTCAATAGAAAACTCGATGATATACCCTCGAATGGTGCTATCAAACCAGTGATATTTCTCTTGATACGACGTTATCAAATATCTTGACCTTCTTGATCAGTGCCGACGTCCTCTAGATATGATCTCAAACTGGGTATCTACTAATATGGCTAACCACTCGTATAGCTCCTTATGAATTCCTCCAAACAAATTCTCGTGTATATCAGTATAGATATACCTTCCCAACCAATCCTCTATACTAAGATTAGGGTTCTTGTCCTAGGCTTCAACTAAGTCCTTTTCTTTCTCTTCTATCCACTTATGAATCTTTGTCTTTGTTGGGAACCACCTTGACATTCCCTCAAGAAGATCATGGTCCTGGAAATAACAAGATCTTGATCCTGGTCTTGGTTCAGCTCTAACAACGCACCAACAAGCCCTAACTACTGGCCCTTTCGGCAACACCTATAAAGCAGATGCAGTCTCACCCGAAGTAGCAATAGGGGGTTGCAGGACACAAGTGTCTACAACCAAAGGAAATGCAAGTGGATCCAAAAGAATAACACACAACAACCTAGTTATTCTTACCAAACATTAACCTACTTCGCGCAGTTATATCTCATATTTAACACAATAATTCATCAACAGAGTAACATAAGGTAAAATAACACAACATCAATCACATCGAACAATGAGATATACGTGGTTCACCCTCTCCCTAGGGCTACGTCCACAGAACTGTGTTTCTTGATATCATATGAAAACATGCAGTCCTATCTGAGCTCTTAGCTTGTATATCTCTCTCTCTTTCCCTTATCCTATCCCTTCCCTACGCACCCAGCTGCAGGGTTGATCTTCGCACCCAGCTGAAGATCTTACAATACTAGAAGGCTCTCACACACAGTACTTCTCTCTCTCTCTTGACAATAATCACTCAATCATAACAAAAAAAAACTCTGAACGAACCCCTCTTCCCTCATCTAGGTTCTTATTTATACATTACAATGACTCACCGACAACCTTAGTCCGAAACCTAGGTTTCAAAACCCTAGGTTTCTAAAACCCTAGGTCAACTTGACCCACATTTTTTGGGCTTCTCTAGCTTGTCTTCCCTTCTTTCCCACGAAGTAATCCAAAGCATCCATTGCTGGATTTTTCCACTTGCTGAGTTGTCCATGGTCCATCTTTCTTTCTGATCCATTCACCTCGATATCCTCATCCAACGGCTCGTCTTCCTTTACTTCGCTCCTTCTTTTCTACTTCTTTGACCACTTCGACCCAATCTCAGTCAATGTGTCTTCCGCACAGTTCACACTTTGTCTTTACATTTCCATTTTCTTCACTTTCTTTCTTACTTCATAACCAAGGGCCAACATCAACCTACCCTTGAATTCTAAAAGAAGGATCTACCCTAGAGAAAACTTGGGACAAGGGACATGTTTCCCAACTACATCCTTAGTGACATAACGAGGTAAAGTAATCAAAGGGAGCTGGAAAACCTTGTCACAAGTATATTTCTTTAGGAAAGCAACGTTCTTACCATTATCAAGTTCTGAGCACAATGGTGGTTGATAATATTCTTCATAGAATAAATCCAAGTGCTCAAAGGAATACTCATAAAAATCCTCAAGGTATGACTGAAAGTCATTAGGAGAACATAGAACTAGGTCACCCTTGGGTGCTTGGCAAACATCTATAACTACAGCATCTCCTTGTTTCCAAATGTCAAAATTAGTAGTAACCTCATATGATAGTTGCAAAGGAAACATTTGGAGATTACCCTCAATGACGTAAATGGGATCCCCATTGATCCAGAATCGAATCCAAGAGCCTGACAGGGCTCAAAAAGGCTCAAAAATGAAAGTGCTCAGAATATGACGAAACCAATGCCATTGCATCTGTCTCATCTTCCTGATTCCATCCATATATTTACTTCGTCAAACGGGCTTCGTATGCGAAAGATATCGCATTTTGTTCGAAAAACCAAACAGTCAAAAAAATGGGTGATTGTACAGTCCGTACAGTGCCACGTGGCAGGCTGACTGTACAAGCCATACGGTCGTACAGCTGACATGGAAGCTTTTAATGACGACATGTGGCAGGTGGTGGAGCACATGACAGGTATAGTTGGACCAATCAAAGGGTGACACGTGTCACCATTGTAAGGGTGACACATGGCACAAGCTGACGTGGCATGGATGACGTCAGCAGGTTGACTGGGCAGGTACGGTGATAGGTGGTAGGGTACATGGCAGGCAGGTGGACGAATCAGTGCTCGACAAGTGGCATTGTTCTCGATGAATGGAGAGGTGCCACGTGGCCCAATCATGGGCTGCCACGTGGCACCCTGTGGTTGGCTCGTGATTTGTGTAAAATTATGGGGTCTCCACCGGGGTCGAACCCCCAACCTCCTCCGCACTACGGATTGGCAGGACCGGGCTAACCACCCGCTCCATAGTTAGTACTTATTAACTATATGACAAAGAATATATTTAAGTTGGTTTAAAGGATAAGTTGGAGGTGGAAAGAGTCGGGGCTTAGCCCCAGCCCATGGTTCATTATGTTTATGCGACCACAGAGCCCGAATAGGGGGGCTTACCATATGTGCGGGAGTAATGGGATAGGGCCTAGCCCTCGGATTTTGGTGCCACCATATAACCACCTCCATTTTTGGTGCATACGACCATGGTTATAGCCAGCAGTTGGGGCGCGTATTTAGGACACGGTCCTATGTTAAGTTAACACATGACCACAGAGTTCGGGAAAGGGGGCGAGCGCACAGCCCTTTGGGTTGGCGCTTGGCCACATGTCCATCCATACGACTGATTTTAGGGGGCGTGCACCCAGCCCTAGGGGCTAATTCCCATATTTTTATACTAAAGTGGATTTTATGCTATAGTTCTGATTTTTATTTGATTTTAGCCTATTATTAATGGATTTTGGTCATTTTTGGGAGATATTGGGCATTTTTGGAGGCCAAATTTTGCGAGGAAGTTGGGGATGGATAACCAACTTCAGATCTATATAAACCAGGCCTATTTGAGG
>ML793190.1:157864-225563 GCA_009831015.1 Picea engelmannii | reverse complement strand
CTTGTTGACTTTTCAGTAACCTTTTGGGGACCAAAAGGTATTTTAGTGGGGAGGTGTGATCCAGAATCGGATCCAGGAGCCTGACAGGGCTCAAAAAGGCTCAAAAATGAAAGTGCTCAGAATCCGACGAAACCAATGCCATCGCGTCTGTCTCGTCTTCCTGATTCCATCCATATATTTACTTCATCAAACGGGCTTCGTATGCGAAAGATATCGCATTCTGTTCAAAAACCCAAACAGGCAAAAAAATGGGTGACTATACAGTTCGTACAGTGCCACGTGGAAGGATAACTGTACAGGCCATATGGCTGTACAGATGACGTGGAAACTTCTGGTGATGAGACATGGCAGGTGGTGGAGCACATGACAGGTACAGTTGGACCATTCAGAGGGTGACATGTGGCACAGGATGACATGGCATGGATGACGTCAGTAGGTTGACTAGGCAGGTACGGTGACAGGTGGCAGGGTACGTGACAGGCAGGTGGATGAATCAGCACTCGACAAGTGGCATCATTCTTGATGAATGGAGAGGTGCCACGTGGCACAGTCATGGGCTGCCACGTGGCACCCTATGGTTGGCTCGTGATTTGTGTAAAATTATGGGGTCTCCATCGGGGTCGAACCCCCGACCTCCTCCGCGCTACGGACTGGCAGGACCGGGCTAACCACCTGCTCCACAGTTAGTACTTATTAACTATATGAAAAAGAATATATTTAAGTTGTTTTAAAGGATAAGTTGGAGGTGGAAAGGGTCGGGGCTTAGCCCCAACCCATGGTTCGTTATGTTTATGTGACCATAGAGCCTGGACAGCGGGTCTTACCATATGCGCGGGAGTAATGGGATAGGGCCTAGCCCTCAGATTTCGGCACCACCATATAACCACCTCCATTTTTTGTGCATATGACCAGGGCTATAGCCAGCAATTGGGGCACGTATTTAGGACACGGTCCTATGTTAAGTTAACACATGACCACAGAGTTCGGGAAAGGGGGCCAGCGCACAGCCCTTTGGGTTGACGCTTGGCCACATGTCCATCCATACGACTGAGTTTAGGGGGCGCGCACCCAGCCCTAGGGGATAATTCCCATATTTTTATACTAAAGTGGTTTTTATGCTATAGTTCTGATTTTTATTTGATTTTCGCCTGTTATTAATGGATTTTGGTCATTTTTTGGAGATATTGGGCATTTTTGGAGGCAAAATTTTGGGAGGAAGTTGGGGATGGATAACCAACTTTAGATCTATATAAACCAGGCCTGTTTGAGGCCATGGGGGACATTCAGAGCAGAGTTATGTTGAAGGGAAGCCAAGCCAAAGCCATTTTTATGCAGGGAAGCTATTGAGGAGCAGATGCTTGCGGGCCATTTCTGGGAGCTCCGGGCATCCGTTTTGCGTGCCATTTTCTTTGCTAGGTTCTAGAGATCTGGAAGAACATGACCAGATTAGTATTGTAGACAATTGGCACTGCTGCGATGTACTTTTGAGATTTTGAACAGAAATAAAGAAGCCTCCCCCACAGAGACAAAGGCCCGGAGACGTAGGCAACGTTGTGATGAACTCCGTTATCAATTCTCTTGTTATGGTTTGTTGTTTATTACTTCATTTCAGATCTGCATATGTGTATATGGCTGTCATAATTTCTCTCTTTTCCTCATTCTTTCATTAATCTTCTTAAAAGGGTTAATTAACACATGCAATTAAAAACTCAACCATAGTCATTAAATGATCCTACGGATCACTCATCATACCCAATCACATCCCTTTTACATTTCCTGACATGTATGAAATCATAAATATTATCAACCATGTCATTATCTTTATCATAACATGAAGTTATTAAAACATCCAATGGATCCTCTAACACTTCTTCACTTTCCAAATCACAAAAAAAATCATCTTCAAAATATTGGAAAGGGAAACACCTTACCGTATTCATGTCTTCATGTGCAATAGTGTCATAGTATGAGATTCTTGGATGAATTCATCAAATGGAAGAGAAAACATCACTGCCTCGTCCTCATGACTTACCCCTACATCTTCAGCTCCATAATACATAGGGTCTATCTCGTCCAAGGATTCCCTTTCTTCTTCAACTTCTTAATCATAGAATATGTTATCATCAAAAACATGAAAAGGAAAGTGACTAACCTTATCTTATTCTTCTTGTGAAAGAGGAATAGGATTTTGGGTGGTTTCATCAGAGGGAGTACACATCAATAATTCATCATCATGTTTGATATCTTCAAGATCTCGCTCTTATATCCTTATCAATCAATATCCCTCTCCTCAACCTCTTATTGATCGATGCCTTGCTCCAACCTTTTCAAGAATTATTCAATGAAGGTATCAAGGAAATCCATTCTCTTAAGAATATCTATTGTATCTTTGGGCTCACCAATATTGACTTCTAGAACAAAGGATTGTTCTTCCTTGGATGAGGAGATGTTAGATTTGACTTCTATGGCCATGTCATAAGCTTCTTGGATTGACCTTGGGCCCTTTTTATCGAGCAAGAATCATTATTGTCCTAAGAATTCCTTGATATAGAGGAAAATGTGGAACTAGGGTCCAAGACGATAGGTTCTAGGAAGTTGTTGTGACATCTTCTGGAATCTGGTATGGAACTCCCTAACGGTCTCATTCACATTCTTCTTTATGTAATTAAGTTTGTTGACCAACGCCATAGGATCCTCTTTGATATTCCATCTCTTTAGGAAGACCTCTTATAGTTGATCCATGGATGTAATACTAGCATCAGGGAGGCCATCATACCATCTCATGGAATTATCATGAAGAGTGGTAGAGAAAAGCTTCATTGTCGGATCCTCAGCATCATCACTAATAGGATGGAGTTGAAAGAATTCCCAAAAGTCACTCATATGGTCCTCACCATTATCTTCATGACTACCAGTGAACTTAGGGAGCCATTTTTCATACCTCAGAGGCATTTCTCTAGGGTAACTCGATATTTCACTCATATCTAAGGGTTTAAAATATCTCAAGTCCCATTTAGAGGTTGGCCTCATCATCAGCGGAGTCGCCAAATAATCCTTCTAGGGATTATCAAAGGTAAAAAAGGGAAAGACCCTCGGCGGAGTCACCAGGTGAGATTTGTGAAATGAAGGCTTTGGATAATGTCTCACCGAAAAATTTTGTACGAGGAAAGATTAACTTGATGTTCCCTAACAACAACACCAAAAATGTTATCACACAATCTATACTTTCCAAAATCCTAAAGGAAAGTAGGCTTAGATTGATGTAACATGGAGGTAACCCTATCATTGTCACCCCAATAGGGTACCTCTTTCCCTGTAGGAGGAGGAAAACCTCACTCCAAGGGAGACATCCCAAAACCTAGTTGGTTTATGAAAGGAATAAAGACACAATGAAAACCCCTCCCCTCTATCTAGGTCACTCAACAGAAGAAGTCACTTGGCTAAATTTTAAAGGGTCAAGAGAAAGTGAAAGTAAGTTTGTACCTACCCTTTACCAATGAAACATCAAGCACTGGTAGTAACAATGATATCAACGATTATAATCAGTGACTTTTTAGACAAATTATGTGATGCTAGAAAAAGTTATATATAAAGATGAGAATATAGTAGCAGCAATGTATCTTGAAAATTGCAAGTTATGATGACAAGACAAGATATAAAAGGGCTTGCAAACTTGATAATACTTTGTCATTCACGATTTTCAAGATTAACATAAGTCAATAAATGACTTAAATGGTTGTCCAAACATTTATAACAACATTAATTAATGATGATGACAACAAATGGAAACCACTTCAGAAAAGTACTATAATAAAGCAATAATACACTACTTTAATATCCAAATATTATAGTTTTCTTAGTACAAATGCTCACTAGTTTTATGGATTATTTTAGCGTTGTTAGGGGTTGCAACAGTGGTTGTAACAATAACTATGACAACGGTAGCAACTTCAGAATTTTCACTTTAGAAAGGAAATTAAACACACACTTTAACACTTATCGATAGTACCTTTCCTTATACAAATTATGGGATGACTTAGATGGTTAGTAGGTTGATATAAGCTGAAAAATGATAGATGTAGCAGTGATTATGACAGTAGCAACTTGGTTGTTAATATTTCTAGGTTAGGTTAGCAAATTAGTTAATGTTAGTAGAGTATCAAGTAGGGAATTGAGCTTGAAATTTGATGATCCTTGTCAAAGGTCAAAGGAGGATGACTAGTGCCTTTCTAGGGTAATTTATTAAAATATGGTGACTTCTTCTAAGGATGTGAATTAATGATAATACATAAAAGTCTAAGAGGGAAAAATCCTAGGAGGAGTAGCAACTTAAGTCCTCCTAGATTTTGACCTCAAGAAACAAAGTGCTAGGGTGTAGGCACTTCTAGGCCCTAGTGTCTTTCTCTCCTTATCCTTTTTATGGAGTAAATACTTATGTAACAATAAACAAATGCAAACCTCTAGAGTAATAGCACTTTAGGGCTCTAGGGTTTCACTAGTTACTAGATCAATTTAGTGAAAGCTTGGAAAATAAAAGTAAGAAAGTAGTAACTTAAGTTTCTTACTTCAAGCATTAAATACACCATGGAATTTCATAAGCTTGTATGAGAAAATAAAACCATTCAATAGATGACAAAATGAAGATTCTACTTACTTGCACCAAGAATAATCATGAATATACCATGCAAGATCACCATAAAACTCCAAAAATTGATCCAAGTTGCAAGGATAAGCCTTAAAGAAGAGTGACACCTCACTATTTGAACCAATAACCCTAATAGGGTGCAAATTCCAGACCTCCTTGTCTCCAAGGAAAAGTTGTGATGTCAAAATGAGAGTACTTTTGTCTATTTATACAAAATTTTGACCTTTAATTCACTTTTAGGTCAAAAATAGGGTCGACCTGACCAGTTTACAACAAAAAATCAATTTTGACATAATTAAAATAAATTTGCATCCAGAAACTCATCCAAGGGTGACGTCATGCCCCTCTAGGGAAACGTTGATCCCCACAAGTGGAACGATGAGTAGGGAAAGTGGAACGCTTAGACTCCAAAGGCCTAAAATGACGCCCACATGTTCCACTAAGCTCACAAATTCCCCCAAAGATGAAAACCCTAGCTCTAGATGATGTTTAGGGCTATCATGGTGACGTCTAGGGCCCTCAAGGGATAACGTCCATGTGGGAAGAGCAAGGTCCCTTGGTTCTAGGTATATCAAGGTGCCTCCAAAGGAAACGTCCTTCTTTCTCCCGGTGCAAGTTTTCAATCTCTTATTACCTCTAGCTAGGGTTTCAACATCCATCTATGGGCTTTAAACCCTATAAGGGTCCGAGCTAATCATTCCTTAATGTGTACCTGTCCATTGAGAAAGGTCCTACATCAACAACAAGTACACCCTCCAGTGGGTTCATAAGGCACAGGGATCATAGCATGTAAATAAAATCCAATAATTAAATTACCCAAACATGTGCATCAAACCCCCCTTAACCCAGAGAAATGCTCAAAGATGTTATGAAATTTGACAAGTTAGGTTTGGAGAAGGTCTCAGGGTGTCCTTTTGGGATAACCTCTCTTAAGTTTGGGGTGTTTCCCAGGTGGGATATAGTCCAAGTCATGTAAGTGTATGAGGTGGCATGGGGTAAATATTTGGGCATGGGGTGCATGTAATAATGRGGAAATGTAAACTCTTACATGTGGGTGCCTTTGTAGAGGGAGATATGCACCTTGTCATAAATGAAATTGTTTCCTATCCCATTCATTTCCTTTTACTCTTAGATTTATTTCTTTTGATATTTTTCTCTTGTGCTTCAAGGAAATAGTTGAGGGCCACTATCCTGGCTTGATGACCAAAGGTGACAGCGTTATCCACAAATATTTCATGGAAATGAGAAGATTGGCTTATGATGAGACCCCCTTTCTCTTGTGTATTCCACCAAGAGCCACTACCTTGGCTTAGTGACCACCATATAGGTGGTAGTGTCATACCACTACATGTCTATGGTCATAATAGGTCGGCTCATGATGAGACCTCTTATCCATCAACTAGTACCTTGAGTGTGTATGTTATCTTATGGGTCCCCTTTTCTTACTGAGAAGATTTTCATTGCTTCCTCGAGGAGCCCTCGACGAAGCATCTCGAAGGTTTCAACATTGGATTTTAACTCTTGCCAACTACTTTTACCCTCTGGGCCTTTATCCCCTTCTTTCCACAAGGTAAGGTACAACCCTTCCTATTGTAGCCAATCCCAATGCCCAAACAAGGATAAGGGAGATGAAAGGAATAAAGGTGGAAAGTGGTAAGTATGGAGGGAACAAATGATGAATTTTCATAGATCCACCCAGTAGAAACCCATCCTAAAGGGAAATCAACTTACTGGGCCACCATGTCAACCTTCCAGGTATGAACGAGGAAAGAGCATAATTTCCAAGCAAACATCATGAAATGAAGAAGGATTTAATACAACATATTCAAGTGCTTCAAAATTCAGAGTGATATATACCATGATACCCAGACTCATTATCTCATGGAGCAAGACTCACTGCTACTTCAGGACCAGGCTGGTGTGATGGATATTGTTGTTGGTGATAAGTGGACTACACTAA
Source organism: Picea engelmannii (assembly GCA_009831015.1). Lineage (NCBI taxonomy): Eukaryota > Viridiplantae > Streptophyta > Pinopsida > Pinales > Pinaceae > Picea > Picea engelmannii. The sequence goes on along the minus strand of ML793190.1, from coordinate 218,958 downwards.
ATAAAAGAGGGGCCCTCTAGGGCCATGCTCAAGTCGTTTGGCTCTCTATACTCCATGTCTAAGACTTGTGGGCCTTGAGATGTGATCTCCTTAGTTTTCCCTAGGATAGGGGATAATGAGCCACAACAAATCACTTCACAGAATACTCAGTCTTCTTCTCCACGAGGTTCATGAGATATGAACTCTGCTCTACTTCCTCACTATTTTAGATCCTCCTCCTTCTTCTTAATCCTTACACTTTTTCTTAATTAAGGAATTGGCATTTATATATCTCATGTACTCAACCATTTTTCCACATACGAAGTTGTGTTCATCAATCTGGCTTCATATCCCTCGTTTTTGTCAAGTCAGGTTGTAAAATATTCATGAAAATTAATCTTCAACTTCCTTTTCATCACACGCAATTATCCACACAGATCTTAATGCTCAGGATCCATCCGATTTGATTCCTGAAAAAATCATGACCATATATCTATGATCGCATTCATTGGGACTTTCTGGATTCCAATATACTCTACACCATCTCGACACATTACAATAGTCGGATCCATCCCTCATCAATTTATGTTCATTGATTTGTTCTATGGCATGGGACTCAATGGGGCATTAATCCCCCTCTCGGTCATGTGATCAAGCTCCAGGTCCACAGGCTAATCCTTTCTCCCAAATTTCACAGTTGTATTCCTCTGGTTAACCCATGAGTTGTTCTCAGTGCAAGATCTCCTCACAGTCATTCATTTGTTTTTCGAATGGACTGTTGGATATGCATCTCAGAATATAGTTAAATAACTTATACCAGTCATTGATCGATTTCCATATTGACGAAAAAATATCTCCTCAAATTGTTTCATCTTTTATTCTCAGTTGTTGATCGTCGCTATGAAGGACAATCCAAATCTCATCTTGTGGTTTTGTCTTCGAAGTGATTTTGAAAATGTAGCTCAGAAAGCTCTGAAACTACTTCTTCGATGGATGGTAGATCTTTCTCATGTGTGAAACCCAATCGATGGTCTGGATTTACTTCCATGTCCATTTCTATCGGAGCTCGTCATCAGACTCTCTTATGCTAATGCACTCTGAAATATCCACTCTGACGATCTTTCACCTTACTCTTCAGACTTTGAAAGTTGTCATCCTCTCCATAGTTGATCTATCTGGATCTAATGGTCATGGATCACCATCCCAACCCCACTGTGCCACACCTATGCCACGACACTCAGATGTGGATGCTACACATCAACCTCTTACTCAACAATCAAACTGCCACATGTCATTTCTCATTCATCCACGTCACCACCATGTGTCACAATTTCATTAGTTGATTCCACGTCCATGATTTTTCAACTGCCACATGTCACTCTAGTGACCTGCCATGTGTCTCTTCCTCATTCTTTGATCTATTCAATGTCGAATAGATATCCACCATTCATTGTTGTCCTTTTATTATAGTTTATCCAACTACCTGACTATGATGGCCCTGCTTTGACAACAAATGGGATATCGCCACGTGTTTTCTCCTTAACACTTGACCAAGGTCACTCTGAATCTATCTTGTCTGTCTATCGAATATTCCTTCACCAATATGGACTGTTTATTAAGCAAGTTGGATTTGTTGGTTTGTACAGACACTAACATGTGTCATTCTCAGCTCCATCCACCAGGATCGTCCGAAAATCATCTTGATCATTCATCGTATCGTCTTCATCGGAGCTCTTTCATCACTACACCTATTTTGACTCTGACACTTCAGCTCCGAAACACTTCTACCTGCCGACACATGTCTTATCCAAATCTATTAGACTGGATCACTCTGAATTAATCTTTTCCATCTGTCACTCTGCCTTTTTTGGAGTATTCTTCATTGGTATATCCTCTCATCTCTGAATATGATACTCTTAAGGTTTTTCAATGTTTCTTCAGAATCCGTCCTCAAACCTAATTCTAACCATCAATCTTTTTCCTCCACTTGATCTATACCATCGATCGGATTTCTTCATCGAAGTGTTTTTCGCTAACATTTCCTTTTTCTTTTGAAATATTAATTCTGAAATTATTTCACCAATGAATCAAACTCTGAACTCATAATTGATTCAGGTCTTTGATCAGGAGAGATCTATATTCAATATCTAATCTCGACTGTCCATTTACCTATACTATGGAATGGCTTCTACAAGCGCCAAATTTGGTCCAACGAAATCAAAAATCATGGTTAACTCCTTAATTTGATCTGAAGGTTGTTGTTCCTTGTTGTCTGCAAAAGGTCATGATCATGTGTCTTCAATTTAAGTCTTTTTTTGCTCCTTTGTTGATGCGGTCTATATGCTCTATTGTGCTTCCTCCATCTACAGGTTCGATCCTTGGACATGTTATTCACACATGGTATATATGCATAACACATGGAGGCCTTCATTGTCTCCCCTATCATTGGCAGTTCCCTTGTTGTGATATTAATGACTCCCGTGATTACCTTTGACATCAATGACAATAGAATTTCCAACATAATGAAAGGCAATGGATCTTTTACAAGAAATTTGTATATTCTCTTTGCAATGAATACATTTCATTTCCTCAAATTGGTCCAAGCAAACTTCCCTTTATTAGGCTTTACACCAAAAGGATAATGAGAGGAGATCAAATCTTCCATGCACTTCTTGCATGGAAATTTATTAAAACAACCCCCCTTCTTTTTATTACTGTCCAAAAATACACTTGAAATCAATAACATTATTCTAAAGCTCTAGATAAAGTGAAGGATACCTCTCTAGATAGAGGTTTGTTTTCATGCAGAGCTTTGTTTGTTTCTTAAACGTTTGGTATAAAGCCAACATGTGGGGATTGAAACTTTGTGAGGAAAAAGGGTATGAAGCTAACATTTTTTTGGGGGGAATTGACATTTAATCATTGTCATCCTATGATTGTATTCCCATGGAACTGGCATCCAATGACTTGTGATCATATTTGGGACAACTACTATTCAAGTGCATATAAGGAAACTGTACCAATCATGGACATGATTGACATCATGGTGAATCGAATTCAATGCTATGACCCTATTCAATTTATGCAATTTTTTTTGTCAAAAACTTAATTTTATGAAATGGAAACAATGGATAGTGAACATGCTCATAAACTTTAATGTTATAGTTGCTTCTAGTGCATAGAGTACAATTCCGATGCCTAAATTGTTTCCATATTTAGAGAATGCAACAAACTTTATTTTAGATAAAGAACATAATCCCAAATTGTAGAAAGCTTCCCTTTATAAAAAATAATTCACAAATAAACTTTATTTCAGAGAGAGAACATAATCTCAAATTGTAGAAAGCTTTCCCTTTATAAAAAATAATTCACAAATCAACGAGGATAAATGGTAATCCGCTATGAACATGCTTAAAAACTTTCAATTTCCAGATAGAGGCATGGTTTGTGTTTCCTATGCGTATAGTGATCTATTTGTTTACAACTAATAGATTTCTATTTCATATTTAAACAAAGTATGATGTAGTGGAATGACATGATAGATTGTATCATTTCAACTTACATTAACTAATGTTATCCCATAAATAAAGACAATGATTTTTGGAATTCTAATAGTTAGTAGAGATATGAATGAGTCTCAATTCAATATTAAAAAGAAAATTATAAAATTCTTACTCTTGAAACAAAATAATAATAATGTTGCAAGGAGAGATGATGAATTTTACAATTATATTTACAAGTAAATACATCATTGATTTACAATTATATTTATAAATATGGCACTAGTCACATATGTTACCAAGAGAGATTTAACACACTTTCATGTCATCAATGATGTGATGTGAATCATTAATTATTAATAGACAATCTTTTTATGTATTTGTAGATTGTCACAATACCTTTCCAAAGCAAATGTTCCCAAATTATGGACATTCAAGTCTAATATTTATGTGTCAATGAAACATTTTCCATTGAACAAATCCCATTTGGATTAATATGGTTTTTCTTGATGACACTATTAATTGTGTGTTCATAATCCCATATCATAAGGCTCAAGACTAGATAAAAGAGGAAAAAAATTATCTTGATCTGCCATGTAACTTTGATGCTGAGAAGAAAAGGAGGCCACATGGTTCCTCTTCTAAATTCAATTCAACGACCAAAAAATATTTGTAATTTAATATTCTTAGTAGAGGGAATTTATAGGCCTTGAAAATAAAGAAGATATTTGAAAAGAAATGTGGATTTCAATGCCATTCTATAGTTAAGGAACCAATTCCATGTCAAGAATTACAATTATCACATATAATCCTTATGCATATTCAGGTGCCAATAATTGGAAATGTCATGGAAGGCATGACATGCTCGGCGGTTCTAATGTTTTTCTTCTTCCACACCTCTCAAAGAAAGTTGGTTTAATGTTAGAAACATTAAATTGAGTAGACGTTTTAGTTGGGGTAGTATATGAATTTCACACTCTTGATGCTCTATTTGGATTAGCTAAGGTGCTAGGGATTGTGATTTATCTAGACAGGATGTTGTTAGTGTTTACAATTTTCATATAAATTTTTTGTATCAACTAGATAAGAGGGATCCAATGAAGTGTCAATTTTCTCTACCAAATGCTCAAATAACCTGATCCAGGTGGATATTGGTGGCCACCCACTTGTTCCAACTAGTGCCTCTTGTCAGTTGTTAGTGCAACACGCTCTTCTGTACTTCTTTGAAATTGTGGGTTCTACACTTCCAGGGTTGTCTGAATCCCTACACATCTTCCAAGTGGATACTGATGGCCTCCCAGCTAAGTCAACTGGCTTATTTTGTATGTTTTCATGTCAGCACATCTTGTTGTACTTCCAGGGCCATTTTGGGGCCCTAAACAGTGTTTTTTCGGCTCGCCAAAATCAAACTGTAGATGGAGTCAAAGTTTAATGGTGTAATGTGTAGTTATCGAAAATACCTTTCCAACGGGCTATCACGCACCTAAAACAGAGTTTGTATGCAAATGTTACGACCCCGAGAAGTTAATGTACTAACTTACCCAAACAGGGCCCACATGACTTTTGGTGTTTCATCTCCTAGGGTTAGGTTTTTGGATGTCTAGGTTTTTGGCATTCCTATTTATCATAAAAATTCCTTCAAAGCCTCATTGTAATCATCTTCTGGCGAATGAGCGTAGCCATCACATCTATTCTCAAAGATAAAGTTGCCACCATTCTAACGAGTCTTACAGTTTGTATTTTTACAGTATCTTTACGATTCTTTCATTCATAAAAATCAAGTATTGTTGTATTTCTCTATTTCTGACAATTTTCATGAGCATTTCGTTGTAATTTCTTTGCTTTCATTTCTCTCTGAAAATAAATATGGATAAGTGGTATCAGAGCAGGTTTCTCTTGATCATTTTCCAGCACATGTCCCCGATGAGGTCTGAGTATAGCCAGTTGGGTCTTGAGTTTGTCTCTCTTGAGGACAATCACTCTCACACTCCCAAGAAAGTCTCGTTGGTGGTAGAAAAGAAAGATGATAGAGCAGAAGATTCTATTAACATGTTTCTTGAGCAAGCTCTCGCGCAACAGAGGGACAAAATGATGAAGAATATTGCACACATTATTCAACGTCTATCGATAGCAACAAGTGCATCTTCATCAAGCGGACATTTTGGAGGAACCTCTCCCTTCAAGGTACAAGTTAATTTTTATATTCCCATATTTGAAGGTTAGATAGATGTGAATTCCCTAGAAAAATGGTTAAATGTATTAGAAGGTTATTTCTTTGTTCAAAATTTTTTTGACAGAGAAAAGATCACCTTCACACTCCTCAAGGCTCTCCCCCATGTCAAACATTGGTGGGAAACTTATTGGGAGCAAAGTTCCACATAGGAATCTAGAATATATGGGGTCGATCCCACTTGGGATTTTTTTGTGGATGTGGTCAAAGAACAATACTATCTTGTTGATAACTATGAAGACTAGTACATGAGATGGACCACGTTGTGGCAAGAGAAGAGCCAAACAGTGTCGGAGTTCACAAATACTTTGCATACCTTGCACACCAAGCTAGGTATCAAAGACTCCAAGTGACATCTAGTTCTGAAATATTGTGGGGCTTTTCATAGGTACATCCAAACCGAAATAGATTTCCTAAACATTTCATCATTGGGAACTACCTATCGATATGTTGTCAAAATTGAGTAGAAATTTAGGCACCAGAACAAATGGGAATTCAGGCCTGCAAATATGCAACAACCAAAGCACAGTAAAGACGGGCCTAACCAACAAATTCTAGACAACCAGTCCAAGACATAGGACAAAAAAGGTAAAGTAAAGATGAAGAATGACACTAGGAAGTGGTGTGACTTCCACAAAATCCCCTAGCACAACACCGATGAATGTTTCTCGAGATAGTCATCGGTGGTCAAAAAATACACAGAACTGAACTCTGATTCAGAATTTGATCCAAAAAATATTGAAAATAGACAGATCATCGATGCAAACCCCACTGCTACTGTCATGACCACAACAATTCAGCTAGAAGAACTAGTAGATCCTTAAGAGGGGGAGTGCCTCTTTCATTCACATATGTGGTTGAAGGGGACCCCATTGCATTTCATTGTTGATAACGGAAACTAGAAGAAACTCATCTCATCTAAGGTCATCAAACAGTTGGGGTTGTCGACAACACCACACCTGCAACCATACAACATCGGGTGGCTTCACGAGGGACGAGATATTCGCGTAAGCCAACAGTGTTTCATGTCCTATGGAATCCATCACTTCAAGGATGAGGTAGTGTGTGATATTTCCCCTCTTGATGTTTGTGATGTTGTTTTGGTCCAACCATATATATGGAAATGTCATGTTGTCTACGATTCTAGACCCCGTAGTGTCATTATTACTCTAGGAGGTCAAATATACAGAATACCATAAGTAGTTCTGACTACTGCTCCACCAAAACAACACTGCAAGGTAATCTCTCATACTGCAAAATTCATCCTCTTCAGAGTATGTTCAAAGGATGTAAGAAGACCACTACAGCCACTGTAGCCTCTACACCTTTTATCCAGCAAAAACTAGGTTTGATTTTAAGAACACCCCCTAAATTTATATGTATAATAAATGGGTGAATCCCCATGATACATAGGAAAAACTGAAGGATATTTTATCAAAAATATAATATGTATTTATAATTTTTTGGAAAATCGTTTAGTCAATTATATAATCTTGTAAAAATTTGGTGAATATTTCACTGAACTATAAACTCTTGTAAAATCTTGGCGAATCTTTCACTGAATTATAAAACCTTGTAAAGTATTGGCGAATTTTTTGATAAAGTATAAAACCATATATAATAATATGAAAATGTATTCATTAAACTGTAATATACTCGTTTTACATATTTAGAAAAATAAACATGATTTTTCCATCCTCTAGATGATGTTGCAAGCATTAGCGGTTATGTTTGTCAAGGTTCTGATTGTACACTCTTGCATATCCCTCTATCATTTTTGATGATATATCAACAAGAGATTAGGTCACAGTCGTTGATCTCAAGAGATCAATATCAGATATTGATCGTTGATCACTTTGAAGATAGGGTTTTAGTCATTAGGGGATTATAAAAACATATCTAAGGAGGGTGAGAGGCATACAATGAATGCATAGGAGCAAGAGGGAGTCTTGCTCATGTACTTGTGTCTGAGTGGGCAGGGCTAAGGAAAGGGTGCAGGGGGAAGCAAGGGAGCTAGCAGTCAGGTGGGCTAGGATATCAACTGCAGCATTGTAATTCATCTAATGGGCCATTATCCAAGGACAGGAACCCAGGATTTTATTTAATAAAATAAAACTCAGAATTGGTTTTCTCGCAAGGGGTTTTCTAGGGGTGTTTACTCGAATCTCGTGTGCAAATGTGTTTGGTTTCTGTGTAGTGCTTCCGCTTATATTTTCGTTGAAAACCTAGTTGTGTTAATAATTAATAAATAGAGTTTATTTCGATTGTTAGTCGTGTGTTGGGTTTAACAGGAAATTCAACACACTTCATGTGATGTGGGGTACATGGTGAAACCCTAGCCCTTTGTTGTATCCTAGATTGTTTTGGTTGATTGGAAATTGGAACACTTACTATAGGTGGATGCTTGTACTCAAGATATGTGGTAGAGTAGGAAAACTTCTTATGGAGGAACTTGGAAGTTGTTTTATGTGGCATTGAMATTTTCTACATGGCACACATGTTGATAAGGATGAGACCTTGGCATAGGATGTGGAGTTATCTTGTGGTGTTATCGATACCACATGGCACACTTCAAGAGGTTGATCATTTGGCTAGAGGGAATTGTTTTTGGAGTGTGCACCACTTGTAAGTTGTTGTGGACTCGGTACACATGTGGAGGAGGCGAATTGGAGCTTAGGAGCTTGTCATCTAGAGTGTGCAGCCTTGTCAAGAGGAGCACTTGACACGTGGAGCCTTAGCTTGGAGAGAACTATAATACAAAAACCATCAATGCTTCTACAAGTTGTCTCCTACCTTCTGGCTTGCGAATCAAATTCCAAACTAATTTGATCTATGAAAATGTTTGACAGTGAGAAGATGGCATCAACAACTTATTGATGGTTCTCCAAACAGTTTGATTTGCCTGCCTATTCACGTTGTTATACTACCTCTATTACCTAAGTAAATAACCCTTCTTTGAAACCGTAAATAATTTGGAGCCTCCCTTGACACTAACAAATTACAGTCCCAAATGAATAAGATTTACCAAGAGAGCATATTAGACAATTCCATCAATCCTGACTTTCATAACTTTATACTCCAGATAAACATTAAGTTTGGATTTAGTAAAAATACAAACTTATAAGATATCTCCATGCAGGGACACAACTAGACTTGTAGTCAGATTACAATGACAACAATATTCATTTATCTATGGGAAAAAAACATCGGGAAATGGATCTATGAAAAAAAATTACATCAAATATCAAAGGCTACCTTCTCTAGTGGAAGATATATCCCTAAATGACCCCGTGAAATAATAATACCATCTGCCTCTCACAAGATCTCATCAAAGTGCTCCATACCCTGCAACATAAGTTGTGTGTATACTAAGATTCAAATAAGCAACTACTTCTTTTGCAGTGTGATTATCTAAGACCGATTAAACATGAAAAGGAAAGTTTAACACTAGGAGACTTCAGTCAGTGATCCAGAAAATACCTCTATAGTGTCAATGTTAGCAAATATTTGTGTCTCTTGAATATTCACAAGCCCATTAAGATACGCACGGGTCTATACAAGACAAAAGGAGGAAATGGATTTTACATCAATTCAATGTTAGAATCGAGCAAACAAATTTCTAGGTGCCCTCTAATACATCTAATACAGTATGTTATTATATAGTTTAAAGCTCAATATAAAATCCTTTTCAAATGTACAATAGATAATATGTTCACTATTTGAGGTTATTCAATTATAAGGGAGAATTCCCATGTCACAGAAACAAAACAAATATTTTTTTGTCGTCATTTACTAATGAAGCCTAGAGCAAAAAATATCACCTTGTTACTTCATTGTCAGTTCAGAATGATTTTCAAAAGTACATATGATAATGCATTCATATTTGAAGTTTACTATAAGGCATCTACTTGAAATTTGTCAAAGAATAAGAAGAAACAAGCATCATAGAAACAGATCATCCTAAAAATTAAAAGGCATAAAGTAGCACTATGAAGTTGGTTCCAGAAACACATCTTGATAGAATTTTTTATATGTGAGATCCATCATAGTATCTAGTAACAGCACAAGCTCAGAACATGAGAAAGAACGTAACTTTGATGTCATATTTCTTACTTGTATAATGTATTCGGCATGTCATGTGTATGACAAAGAAAGAAAGTCAATGTTATTGCAAACTCCCCAAGTTGCAATAACCTACAAAGTACAAACAACAGTAATACATCAAATTCCAAACCTTATCAGAATCAAATCACAAGATGAACAATAAACCTTAACACAAAAATAGAATAGTGCCCTACATTTTGTAAGGCTACATTTACCCCACCAGAAAAAAAAAATAAAAAATAAAAAATAAAAAAAATAAAAAAATAAAAAAAAAAACTTGCATTGTCCATTAATCAAAGCCATTTTGAAGAGCAAAGGTTACCATAATAAATAATAAATGCATAAATTAATTTATTTGTCACTTTAAATTTATGTCAGTTACAGAATGCATGCTTTCAGTTTATAAGGTTTAACATAAGGGCCTTGATGAAAGGAAATATTGTCTTCTGGCATAGCTTGATGAACATTTGAGGAAGGGTGTGTACAATCCAGATCATGCATAAATATAGGCGTGCATGACCTACACTGCACAAGTCAAAGAAGATCAGCATGCGTGATGTACTTTTTCCCTCACTCATTTCCTAATATTCCACTTTCCCTTACTCCCTAACATTTACCTCTACCCTTCTAAATTTCTCAATAATTTAGGAAACCCCTAACCCATCATTCCACTTCATTTTCCAAAAATCTTTGAAGGCACATTTTCCAGAAATGACCTTTTTAGTCATCTTTTTTCCAAACAGATTGTAGCCAATAAGAGATGAATATTGAGAAAATGGAGGAGGTTTGTGTTCCTAATATTCAAAAGTACAATAACCTATTTCATATTTTACACAGGTATTACAGAATGAGAGATATATTCACATCTTCACAACCTATTTTTCTAACTGAGCAAAGTCTTGTTTTAGACATCTTTTTGCAGAAAATATTGTGAACAACTGGAGCAGAATTTTTGGAAACTGAGAGAGGTTTATCTAAAAAACATATTCATATAAAATAACCTCTCTCAATGTTTACACAGATATCTCATATTAAGATATAAAAATGGATAACGAAACCCTATTTTTCAGATTTTCGGGAGGAAATTTATAACAAGTCTGCATAAAGCGTAGTGTGGGGCACGCTGCGCTTTTGATGGAGGATTACAAACGATGAAAGACTTACATATTCAGATTTATAATGACTTGTACATCACTTTTGACCTCCTGGAGTCAAATTTTGGTCAATTCTGGGAGGAGAAAAAGTCAAAATACCACCTGAAAAACACCTTTCTGCCACCTTTTTGGACAGCACGCTACGCTTTGCATAAATCATTCTTAAATATCATCTCTATCCTAAAATAGACCTCTTGAAAATATAACTATTAAATAGAACCATTGCAAGCCAACAACCTATATGATTAAAGCCACCATGCATTGTATTTTGTACAACCTATACGAAGCAAACAACAAGGTAAGGCAACAACAACAAACTAGCCTTCCTATGCATAAGCATGAGGCCACAATGTGTCACTATTATTTCGAAGGGGTTGATTCTAGTGTTGAAATAGGTATTATAACTACACATCTCATAGAGACTTGTAATGGTTTATGTGATGTTTCCTTACAAGTATGATAGTTATCTATTTTCAAATTCACGTCTCATCTATTCTTGAGGGATTCCAACAATCGAAAGTTCTGACTGAAGTGCCAATTAAAAATAGTTGCAAGCACCTATGCATGGATTTGGAAATAGAGTGAGGGTGATCAAAGTTTGGAGAAAACAGGGATGCATTCACAAAATTATGCTTTATTTGCAAGTCTACTATGCAATATATTTGAATGACCATGCTTAAGAGGTTTCAAGTTCTGCAACTGCCCCTTCCCATGAGATTTTGGCTAGTCTTTGGCCTGATCTCTTCATCTCATCATCGGGATTAAAGATAAAATGAGAATTTTGAATATGGGAAGCTAACCTAAGATGAGTTTGTGATATCTGGAGGTTTTGAACTAGAAAAATCTTTCAAACTTCGGATGGTGGGAAAATTTATATCAAATTGGTTTGTGTTTTATCCCTGGGAATTTGAATAAAATACTTTATATTATATAGTTATAATATTTTTATGCACCATTTTCTGAATGCATTCATATTAACTATCGATTTTGTTTTCCTGTGTAGAATGCAACCAAGAAGTGTAGTTAACATATTCACACCTTCCATCTTATGTGCTTCTTTAATTACAAAAAGAATGCTTTGTTTTTTAATTAAAAATAATAATTCTGATCTATTTCATGCATGCATATTGATATTCGCTATACACCAAACCTCATTCACAAAGTATCAAACATTGATGTATTGTTTCCATGTAACTAGCTAAGTTGTCCTTGCTAAAAGCCAACCAAGTAGTGAAGGATTAATATCATCCTACAGAAAAAAGGTCATCAACTCATAATGTTCTTCAAAGAGTCAACCATTCTTTTCTGAAACTCTGAGGGTGCATTGGTCAAACCAAAGGGCATAACAATCCATTGGTACTGCCCCTATGGTACCACAAATGTCGTTTTGTACCTGTCTCCTGGAGAAATACCAAGCTACCAAAATCCACTCTTTAGATCAAATTTAATGAAAACATTTGCATTGGCTAACTTACTAAACAATAATTCCTTGTGTGGTAAAGGATATCTAAGAGGCAATAAGGCACTATTAAGTGCTTTTTAATTGATAACCAACCACTTTTTCCCTCTTTTTTGTTATGAATGCTTGTTGACATAAAATGTCGAACAATCCCGTGGACTCTTACAAGGCTCAATCAGGTGCCTTTCAATTAGTTGCTTGATCTCTGCTTGGCATAATGCTTGCTCATTAGGACTCATATTATTGGTAGAATATTTCTGCGGAATATCTATAAAGCCTTTTTTGTAAGGGAGAGAGACAAGTATTTTTCTCTTGCCCAGAATGCATCCAGAAAATCTGCAGTACAGTCATCTCTGAGCTTTTGAACAATATCTTTAAGAACTTCCTATCCATGAATGTCAGCATGCCGAATAATATTTTGGATTTTTTTCAAATCTTGGAGAGAATCTTCAGGAATGATAGGAGTTTTAGGGGAAACTCTCATGATATAACTATTTTTCCTTGGAAATTTGACCTGGTTCTGTTGGACTGTAAAAATCAAGGAATCAGTATTGACAATTAAAGGCATGTGTCTCTTGACAAAAACATGACCCAATCAAATGTTTTCTCTTGTATCAAGGCAATAAAGAGTAACATACGTAGGAACATCATTTAGCATAATAGGAAAATCAGGTGCTACGTGATGTATTGCCATAATCTCTTTATTAATAGCATGAAACTGTATTTGGGTAGGCTACCAATAATAGGCAGGAATAGCCTTATACTTGCAACAACTGCTCATAGATACTGTATCAACTTGAGCATCAAGTAAGTAGACTTTAAAACCAGGTACCTTTATACTCACTATTATTACCATTTGGTCACCAATATGGATGATATCTAGGGCGGGAGGATTAGATGCGATAGCATTTTCAACTGATTGATCTTATGCTTTGGCCAAAGTAAGAGCAGTAAATCTGGAATTCAAATCATCTAAAGTTTCCATATATTTCTGGATCTGGTTAGCTAAAGATTGCATTTGACAACGTTTAGTATGAATCTCATTTTCAATCATCCTTATTTCAAGCAAAATATCAACCTCGTAATTACCGGATGTCTTAACTAGAGAACTATGGAGCCATTCTTCGAGAGGATTTTCCTCTTCATCCTCTGTGATTTGGATATTTTGAACAGTGGGAAGTTGTTTGGTCAATTCATCAATTCTGGCTTGAAGTCTATTTTTTACTAGAATCATGCATGGGGCAAGATTTGACTTCTATTGCTTGAGTTCTCAAATTTGTTGAGGTATAGAACCTTGCAGAGTAAACATAAAACAATTGCTCAAATAAGAGCATTCATCGTTAGAACTAGAATCTGTATGGATATTCAAATTCTTGAAATGTAAATCATCTATATCTGATTCAAAACTATAGACAGGAAATTGTTCCTTCTCAGAGTCAGAGGAATCAGTCAGATCCCAATCAGCAGGATTTAGTGATGAACTGAAAATATCAATTATTTTTATCTGGGCTCTACCTTGCTTATTTGGACACTTATTTGCCCAATGGTCTTTTCTTTTACAAATGTAGCAGACTGATTCTTTTTTAGGAAATCTTCTCTTCTTGAAGATGTACCTATGTTTCTTTTTGAAAGATTTGTCATCTCTGTCATGATATTTCATCAATTTCGGTTTGTGCCAATTCTGATGCTTTCTTTTATCATTTTTTCTTGGTTGGGAACAATGACAATATTTTCTCTGAGAGTGTCACCTGGGAAGCCCTTAAAAACATCCATAGTTATAGGTTTCTTGGAAGGTATCACATGTAACATCCCCAGCCTTCAACAGGCCCAGGTAATTCTACTACACAGAATATACACTTATATAATATATATGCATTTTAATGAATATAAAACAATTAACACAGAGTTACTACTACCATACAGAATCAATGGAACTAACAGTAATTCATATACGCAATGGAATACATGATAACATTCAAGCATCAAAAACATGCATAAAATACATAATTAAGCACAGAAATGATACTTATCTTTTAGCTGGAGTAAATCAACCAACTGCGTGCAAACCTTCCACGAACCTCCTAGCCTTGGATCACGTTGCTCATCACTCTCAGCAGTAGGTCACCCCCGAGCTAGGACTAAACTCCACCGGGCAAGGGAATTCTAGGCTTGGCAAGGACAACAAGGAAGTTGCACAAAGCAACAGGAAGGATCTTTTATCCCAGGAGCCAGTTATGCCCACAACCCACATACCCTCATTCCCCACATGCCTGCTCCACCCCAGGAAGATACACCTTCACTAATACAAGTCCATCGGCTAGTACACCTCCCTTACCTTGGGCTTCAGCAACAGGCTGGACCAGAAGTCTCAGAGTATTGTAGCTGCTACGGGACTCCCTTCCACGAGAACCTACTTCCCAACAAACTCTCTCACCTGGGAGAGTTTCTCATAGGCCTGAAAACCTGCCTCTTCAACCAATCTTCGACTTAGCTACAGCTAGGTATGGGTGACAGTAACAGAAACAGGGAAAATGATATGGACACCCCTAAATGGTAACAATCAAACACTAGGACATATCAAGGCTCAGTAAGAAACAGCTGACGGCAGCAAGCCACACTCAGTCAAGGAACTGCGTGGCCGAAAAACCCAACAGTTATGACACAACACGGCTCCGACAACAAAAGTCAACAACCTAAAATTGTTAAGGTATGACTTAGCTCTGCGGTTGCAAATAGACTGTGTTCACGGAATCACACAGGTCGGCATTTTCCCTTCTACTTTTCAGAGATGCCTGGTTATCCTAGGTTGACCACCAAGGTCTCGAGTTCAGACAGAGGATAGGAGAATGGAAGCCCCCCAACATGTGTTGACGCTTTGGTTTTAACTACATGCGCCTAGGTCGACACTTATCTTCCTGGAGATGCATGCGCTCCATTTAGCCTATGTCCCCTTTCCCGGAACTTAGGATAAGCCTAATCATTCTCACCTTAGTCTAAAGGAAATAAAAATAAAATATTATCCTTTTAGAGGTAATCCCCCTATCTTAGCCCCTAGGCCTAGACACTTAGCCCCCCTCCCTTACCCTATCTAGTGGAGCTTAGTCCCCCATAACTCTTTCTTCGTGGAGGGTCTACACGCAGCGATGTATCTTTTTTTTTATTAATAATGCGAGTACTTACATATACAAAATAAATCAGGCTCATTGGCCTAATAAACACATAAGTCTCTCGGCTTATAACCACTCGGCTCACCATCCTATAAGCAACATTGCAATTCAGTAGGGGCTCAGCCTTGGGGTATTATAATCCCCTCCCCTTATTTTTGCACTGTCCTCAGTGCAACTTATTTACAAAACAACAACAAGATTTCCAAAATCTTCAAAAATGATGCGGGTACTCTGCCCGCATAGCATCTTCATGCTCCCATGTTGCGTCCTTAGGACCGTACTAGGTCCACTAGACTTTTACAATTCCTATGGATCGATTCCGGAGTTGTTTGCTTTTCCGGTCCAGTATACGCACTGGATGCACCTGCAAGACACCTTCTTGCTCCACCTGAATCACATTCCAATCAATTACATGATTAGCATCAAGTATATATTTCTTAAGCAAAGAAATACGAAACACGTTATGTACAGTCATGGATGCAGGTAATGCAAGCATATATGCAATTGGTCCAATCATTTCTATGATTTCAAACAGTCCACATTATCTGGCTACCAACTTTGAATTGTTTCCCAGCCTCAGGGAGTTGCTATTGGCTTTCACTTTTATAAAAACATGATCACCCACTTTAAACTCACTGTGGATCCTGTTCTTATTAGCATAACTCTTTTGTCTGTCTTGGGCAGCCCTTAAATTATGCTTAATATTTAGCATTTGTTCTTCCATTTCCTTGAGAAACTCTAGCCCAACCACTGCTCTATCAGTTGGGTTATCCCAGCTTACTAGAGTGTTGCACTTTATGCCGTAAAGTGATTCAAACGGGATCATCTTCAGTGATGCTTCATACCCATTGTTGTAGGCAAATTCTACCAAGTGTAGGTTGTCTTCCCATTTAGATGGTTTCTCCATCACATACATCCTTAGCATGTCTTCTATCACTTGGTTCACCCTCTCTGTGAGTAGTCTTTAATGGGATAAAATGGGCAGTTTTCGTAATCTTGTCCACCACCACCATGATTGAATCATGTTGCTTGTCAGTTCTGGGCAATCCTGTGATGAAATCCATTGTCACCACTTCCCACTTCCACTTAGGGATGGGTAAAGGTTGTAGCAACCCTGTTGGGTGCCTATGCTCAGCTTTAAMCTTCTGACACTCCATACATCTTGCGATGTATTCTGCAATTTCCTTCTTCTTACCTAGCCAAAAGTAATGKCTCTTGACTGTTGCCAGAGCTTTTTGATATCCAAGGTTCCTAGCATAAGGCACATTATGTATTTCTTTCAAAAYCATAATTTTCAATTCCTGGAAATCAGGTACATAAACTCTATTTTTGTACAGGAGTGTTCCATCAGTTTCCAATTTATAATATTCCACCCTCTGTAGCATCTTTCCCTGTTGTAGCTTTGCTACCAATTCCATGTACCACAAATMTGCATTTGTAACTTCCAAAATTCTACCTTTAATATCAGTTTGATACATGCTAATGGTCGTAGCATGTAGTTCATGCACTCTCCTACTGAGTGCATCAGCCACTTTGTTCTCTTTTCCTTTKATATGTTTGATATCAAAGTCATACTCACAAAGGAAATCCAACCATCTACTATGCCTAGCATTTAAGGTTGGTTGATCAAACAAATAMTTCAAACTGTTATGGTCTGTCCTCAGCTCAAACTTCTTTCCCATGAGGTAATGCTTCCATTTATTTAGAGTGTGCACTATGGATGCCAAGTCCAAATCATGAGTTGCATAGTTATTTTCATCCTCTTTCAATTTCCTAGACTCATAATATATTACAAATCCATTTTGGTTGAGGACTCCTCCCAGTCCTTCTTTGCATGCATCTGTGCACACTACAAAATCTTCATTCGGATCTGCAATCCTTAGGATTGGAGCACTGGTTAATAGCTGCTTCAATTTCTCGAAGATTTTCTCACATTCTTCTGTCCATTGAACTTTCTTCTCCTTCCTTTGCAAGGAAGTGATGGGGTGAGTTATCCTTGAGAACCCTGCAATGAACCTTCTGTAATAGCCATCTAGACCCATAAAGGATCTGAATTTTATCACATTATTTGGGGTTGACCATTCTCTAATGGCTTCTATCTTCTCAGGATCTATAGCTATCCCATCCTTTGAAAGGATATGCCCCAAGTAATGGATCTTTTTTAGATAAAATGAGCAATTGCTCAATTTGGAAAATAGTTGGTGTTCTCTTAGCACCTGCAACACCATCTTCAGATGATGTTCATGTTCTTCCTACGACTTGGAATACACTAGGATGTCATCCAAAAAGACTATGACAAACATTTCTAGATATTTCCTGAACACACCATTTATTAGGCACATAAAAACAGCGGGTGCATTTGACAACCCAAATGGCACCACTATGAATTCATGATGACCATACCTTGTGTTGACAATTGAAAATGTCAACAAAGTTTTGCCCGCAAATTGTTGCTAAAGCCTATTATTATAAAAACTAAATAATCGTAGGTGGGACCCCTTGAATTATTGGAGAGCAGATATGTTCATTTTTTATGTTGAAATAATGTGTGACGCGGCTCACATGGTACTTTGATTTCTACTTCTATGCTAAAAAAAAATTCATGTTGTGCTTCATTTCTGTCTTTTATTGTTGTTGTTTTAGTTTCTGTAGTTTTACTTCTGTCATGATTTGGTTTTTTGCTTATCTTTAATCAATTTGTACAAATAGGATGTCGGATCAATTTTTCCATAGTGACACTCCTGCAAGGCATTGTTAGATAATAACAATCAATCTTATACATATGTCAGGATGCTCCTCTAAAGGGCCCTCAAATTTGTTACATATTTCCACTACTGTCTTACAAGGAAATGGCTTTTCCCTCTTCTTCTTGCCATTTCTTCATCCATTGAGATCTTAAGAGCAAGTCTATGAGTTTTCCTCCTTGAAAGTAAGAGCATATTATGGTTGAGTGATTATGCATACAGTGGTAAAAACCCCTCATACTTAACACTTTTCATCAATCATTCCCAAATTCATGGTCATCTTTCCCTTAAATCCGCTCACTTCCCCCTGTTGTATAATCATTCTGGCTACGTCTTCTAAAATTATTTTTCTTGGTCTGTGAAACCATGAGTTCTGAGTTCTAAATCTGTTGAAAACAAAATTTCCTGTGAAGTTGCCAGTTTGTTGACAATTGAAAACATCAACAAAGTTTCGCCCGCAAATTGTTGCTAAAGTCTATTATTATAAAAACTAAATAATACTAATAAGTGGGGCCCCCTTGAATTATTGGAGAGCAAATATGTTCATTTTTTATGTTGAAATGATGTGCAACATGGCTCACATGGTTGATGAAGATCTTGTTGTTATTGGTTATAAATTGAGCTTATGAAGTCTTGATTCCTTATGTTACTACAACCTACTATTCATTAATGTCATTGTTGTTTGTTCTTATCGCACTTGCATAACAAACATGTTAGTAAAATTACATGAAGGGCAGTTTTGAGAGAGGCAAAATACTAGAACAAATGAAAGGGAAGGGGACATAGTTCTGCAATATCACATGTGAATAAAGGAAATAGGGAGCAATGAAATAGTTGAAAAGGTGAAGGACTTAATAACTATCCTATATACTAGACTATATGCTTGAAAGACTTAATGGTTATGTTAAATCATAACTAGCATTTTAATGGACATACAATTTAATTGAGTTATGTGGCCGATATACATATGGTATCTTGGATAATGGGATGTTGGTGGCTCATTTGACAAAGTAATGGATGTGGATGGTTATGCGATTTTGTTTGAGTTATATTATGTGAAATGGGATATGGTGATCATGCTACTAGCTTTTAGTGTGGTGATGGTTTCGATACATGTTTAATTAATCGTGTTAATGGAGAATTTGTTGACATGTATTGTTGAGTTTATGAGATATGGGTGGAGGCGACGTGCATTTACTGCACGTCACCTTTCCTCTTCCTATTGACTTCCACCCTAGTCAGGCTATTGTTCGATCTTGTTGTTGTGGTTATGCTCTAAACTTTTACCAAGGAAGGAACCGCTCGGCCAGCTCTCGTTTTAAGGAATTTGATTATAGTTATGTCTTTTTTGGCCATTGGTGACTCTGCTCTGGTTATGAAATGATTACTGGCTCAGGTGTTTCGGTTAGTGTTTTCCTAAGTGTTGCAACTGTGTGAAATTTTGGTTCTTGAATGAAGAGTGGATGGTTCTTCCTGTAATAATTTTAGGTTCATAGAGGTTATTGGTCTTCCTGGGTGATAGCTCTCTATTACCATTATTGGTTTAGTTGGAGGGTTTTTGTTTAAGTCTTGGGTGGATAGCTATCTTCACGCACTGTCACTAAATCCAGTCTCTAGCTTTCATGGGTTTAATGGTCGAAGGTTTTATGCATCACTATGTGTGTTTACGTCGGCATTTTCCACCACTAAAGGTCACGAAGTGAGCATTGTGTTATTAACTCTACCATGTCCTCGCCTTTTGTTTTTCCCCCTGCCATGGATGGTTACATGTCCACAAATAATTCATGTCTCTCTCTGTGTGCACACCCTTGGCCTCGAAAGTTCCACCATTACGAGGAGTTAGCTTCGTTCCCCTAGTGATGGCTATTGGGAAAACCCTTAACCCTCTAGTCTAGAGTTTTATAGAGGAGATTGTCATGCCTGTCAAGTTGTTATGGGTTATTGTGGATTTAATGAATGGTCATTTACCTTGGATACAGACTCACCCAGTTGGTCATACAGCAGTTGTGTTGGTTTGAAATTTGGCTACTGCTTCCATGATAATAAGGATAAACCCTTCCTTTCCAATTGCACTTTCAAAAGATACATTCACCCTCCTTATGTTAATATCTCAATATTGTTAATGGAAAGGGCCTCTTCCCCGATTCGATTGAATGTGTGGGTATGCTTAGCTACCACAGCTTGTTCGGTTGATTAATTTTCTACAACAGTGGTGAATTGTTTGGTTGATATAAAGTCACTGGTATTTGCACTAATAATTATTCGGATGATAGCTCGCATTGGTTACAAATGCTTGGTGTTTCTCGCGCATGTCATTTTATGTGTATGGTGTTTTGCAAAATGAAATATTGAGCATGGTAACTATGGTTTTATTGGGGCCGAATAATTATTGAACTGGATAACTATAGAAAGTATATCCAATGCATCCTTGTGCTTGTTGGTTGTATAGGCCTCAGTATGAACAGTATAGTCAATCACGGTGTGACTAAATCGAAGAAATATTATATTAAATTGATGGCTCAGCCGATATGTTGAGTTATTACTGTGACTATGTGTTTGTTGTGTTAAGTGGAAATGTTGCATCACGGGGTTTGGTTAGTTGCGCACTGTGTGTGGTATGTATAGCTTGGTTTTCACACTCAGGGATACCCACAGAGTTTTAAGCATGTTTATTTATTGCAATCAACCACTGGTTAAAGCAAGCATGTTGTTGATGACAGTCGTGTTGGATGGGTGGCCCAACTTTTAAGTAACATTGGATTGTTTTTTTTTTTACAATGGAAGAACTACATTGCCTCATAAAATTACCCTGTGCATAGCTTGTGTCTAAATGGTGATTGTGGGTTGTATGATTAATTATCATTTCAAGCGTGGAAATCTAGTCTTGATTATTTCAGTTACTGCCTATACATGTTTAACGAATATCATTGCATTTAAATGATAATATCGA
Organism: Picea engelmannii; assembly: GCA_009831015.1. Classification (NCBI taxonomy): domain Eukaryota; kingdom Viridiplantae; phylum Streptophyta; class Pinopsida; order Pinales; family Pinaceae; genus Picea; species Picea engelmannii. The sequence goes on along the minus strand of ML793190.1, from coordinate 197,671 downwards.
TTGCAGTGATAGTGATTTCATTGTTAATTTGAAAACATGACCTTTGAAGTATTATTGTGATTGAAGAAATGCATGGGCAGTGGTTGATTTTGATAGTTACATATTGGAAATGGGTATTGTGTATAAATTGTTATAAAATACAAAGTATGTGAATGAAGGGAACATAACCTCTTACAAATTGTGTGGAATACATATTGTCTTGTGATGGCACTGTGGGGTATTTGATTAATGAATAGTGAACTAGTTAAATGCACAGGAACAATTATTTGGTCAAACGATTGTTGGTGGATGCATCTGTTTTCATAGAATGGTTATGGATCACTTAATTAATTTCATGAATAGTAATTGTTGTTCGTCTCTTCCATTATTTCACTTTCTGCTAATTACAAACCCCGTCACCTCCCATATTCATTTTTTCCCTCCTTGTTCTAAGACTGATTGTAGTCAATAGATTTATGTGTTAAAGTAGATGGAAGTGGCAGTATCTTGTGTGGATTGCAGTGAGGTCTTATTAGTTTCTTTACAGTTTATTTTTGTTGTCATTGAGAAGTGACCATGTTTTTCCCCCCTCATTATATCATATTTTCACTCAATACAACCCCATCACATATCCCAGAACCCTTTTTCACCCCCTTCTCGTTTATTAACAGTAAAACAATTTGTATGGATTGGATTGCATGAGTCTGATACATTCTGAGCCAAATCTATTTCATATTTTTAAGAGTTGTCATGTATGGTTATTTAAAAGACTATTTGTTAATCAATCACGCATGCAAGATGAGTTTTTTCAGTCAAGGAAGCCATGGCCGAAGAAACAAAGGTAGAGGTAACTGGAACCAAGGCCCAAGAAGGCCCAGGTTCTCCATACATTTTGATGTTGATTAAGAAGATCTTGGCCAATTGTTTCATGTTGGATTCTTTAATTGGATTGGGCAGGGAATTGTCCAACCTAGGCCTGAAAGGTCTCCTTTCCAAGCCTCGCAAGCCCCCAGTATTCATGTACCTCCTCATGTCTCCTTCCAACCTGAGGTCTCTGAAAATGATGGATGGCAGGAGATTGTCCACCCGACAGTCTCCCAACATCGTGGCTGGCCCAATTTGTCTTTTCCTGCTCCTCCGCCTTTGAAACCCATTGTCCAAGCTTCCCCTAACCACTGGCCAGTGAAATCCTCCCATGCTAGCAAGAGATTGAATACTAAATCCCACCATGCACCTGAGAAAGGAAAATCCATTGTTTCCCCTTCCTCACCCTCCAATGACTCAAAAAAATCCCTATCTTCCCGGATGCATTTGAGGGATGATTTTTCCCACGTGATGAGCGAGATTAAGCCTAAGGGCTCTGCATAGCCAAAGGAAAATTCAGGAAAATCAAGAGATGATAGCAACAATCAAGGAAGGGTTTCTTCACAGACTGGGAAATATGGATTTTGAGTTTTATGTTATCTATTGTTTTATCATAGTTGACTTCATGGATCTTTGTACAACATGTTTATTTTGGATATATGAGTATTATTTTGAAATAATTTCAAATTTCATGAGTTTTAATTTCCAAAAGTGAATATGTTGATGGGAGGCACAAGGAGGTGTCTTTTTCTTAACTAATGGTTATGTTATGATTGTTATGATTGTTATAAATGGAGTCACAAGGCGTCCCACCTACTAGTTATTATTTAATTATGACCCTTAATTATAATTATTACTCTTCCCCCTAACTAAGTTATTTGAGTCTTTTAATTAACTTAACTAATGAGTTGGTTCAACTACTTCGACCAATTCTAATTTGTTAAAAGCAAGAGGAAAGGGAGGAACAAGAGGAGGATAGAAGCATAAGCATGCTAAGGTTTTCTCTTTGAGTTTATGTTGAGATAGTGCAGTTTTCATTCATTCATATATTCATCACAGCCTAATTCTGTTTTGCGATAACAAGGTCTTATTGTAGACAACAATATTCAGGGTTGAATCAAATCATTCAGACACTTTTTTTTCAGAGGTGTTGATCTATCTTTGATAGTCTGTGTAGACTTGTCTGTTTATGAATTAATTTTCATGACTGATAAAGGCTATTGTGCAGAGTCGAGTGGGAAGCAATCTGTGGCATGTTGATCCATCTTTTAGAGTTCAGTTTTGGTTTTCTGTCAAAGGTCCTTTTGTATGTTCCATCGGGGATGTTTAAGTTTGACTTTGGTCCAAGATTTCTGTATGAGATTTTGTAAAGAAAATGACTCTTTGGTGAATTGGAATGAAAAAAAAGATTTCTTTATGTCTCATCTGTCTTGATTATCATCTTGGTGCCTTTACTTTTGTTCTTACATTTATTTCAGCAACTGTTATATTTAGAAAATTACATAAAAAAGTGAATTTTCAACAAGCTTTTTGTTGATAAAAGACTAGCCTAAGCACTCATAATTAATACTTGTGAGTTAGGATGTTATTTGTGTTGGCTATAAACATAGGGTGATATTCACGTCTACTTTTCTTTAGCCAAGTAAAGTCTGAAAATGCTTGAGTAAGATCATTTCATATCTTTTCCTCAACATTTATTTGGAGACCATACTGGGTAGATCTTCGATATCTCTCCGGTTAATTTTTATATTCGATTTTTGATTGATACATCTTTCTTTTCTGAATTTGATTCTTTGATTGTTTTACTATTAATGACTATTCTTGCTGCAAGGCAGCCCAATCTTGAACACGGTCTCCAAGACCAGGCCAACATTTCTTTAAATTTATTCCATACTATTTTAGACACTGCCAGAACCCGTGTTGAGCTTAATCATTCTTGGGTAGCATTCGAACAAGATATTAGTGCTCAAGAACAATTGGAGGCTAGACGTAGAAAACCTAGAAATCAGTAGTAACCCTTTTGTTTCTTCTAGATTTGGCCTTTCTTTTCATGTCCTTAGACTCTTGTGCTTCTAGAAGAAGAGGTTTGTCACCTGAAATCAATCTTATTTCTGAAATAGGAAGAAGAAACGTTGTGTTATCTGCCCAACAAAGTGCTCTGAGGAGAACTTATTCTTATTCATCCAGCTCGTCTTTCTTTCCATCATCTATCATCCACAAGATGGCATCTAGTGGAGGTTTTATTGGCACTAGAAGTGCTCCATCTTCCCAGTCTTCATTGTCATCAGTGATTGGTAGCTTGTACAGCCACCATATCCCTGTCCAATCTACTACAAACCCCACCAAAGTCATTAAAAAGTATGGGCTTTTTTAGTTCGAAGAAGATGCCACAACCATATCGTGGCATGTGTCCTCTCCTCTTAACCTAGCACCTGCTACTCACCCACTTCTGAAGTTTAAAGAGAATTTGCCTAAGTTTTCAGGAAATAACACTGTTAGTACCAATGAACACCTAGTGGAATTTTCCAATGCTTGTCATAACATAGGGGCCAACGATAATGACACATGCATGCACTTGTTTGTCAATTCTTTGGAAGGGAAGGGAAGGCCAATTTCTTTGATATTCCTCCTAAGATCTTGTCTACTTGGGAGGATTTAATCTATTGGTTCCAATCCACTTATGGGCAATCCAAAAGCCCCACCGAGAAGTTGAGGGAATACAATAACGTCACTTATAAAGATGGTGAGACCATCAAGTCTTTCAACTTGTGTTTCACCAAGTTGTACAATTAGATCCCCAAAATTATACGCCCTCAGAACCAAGCCGATTTCATGCATTACTGCAATGCATTGCCTTCTCCCTACCGTCATAGGCTTGATGAAAAATCCATTGATAATCTCGGTTCTACTCTGCATACTTTCTCAGAGTATAAAGAACAGCTAGAAAGAACTAGTCTTCCCCAGGGAGAATCAGTTAGATAGACAGACATGTCCGCTCTCTTACAGCTAGTATAAGATATGAACAATCGTATGATAGCATTTGAGAGCAAGGGTTTTGTCTCCCCTCTCACCCCTGGAGCTTCATCCTCTTCTGCAACCCCCTTTAGAAATCCAGTTGAAAACTATTTTTAGCCTAAATCTATCCTGCCTTGGAGTTGGTGTAACTTTTGTGAAGAACACCATGAAGAAACCACGTGCGAGGTAAAGAAGAGTTCTAGAGACAAGATCTTTGGTAAAATACCAAAGGATAATATTGTTGCCCTAGACTTTGCAGAGCCATAGGATGTCATGGTCATCAACACTAAGAACAAAACCTATGCCCCCAAGGGTAAAATTGATCCTCCTCGCAGTTCTTCTAGCCCGAGCCCATCCTCAACCATTTTTTCACCTTAGGTTCCTCAAATTCCTGAGAGTCAAGGAATCGCTTCCCCTCTTCCCTCTTCCAAATACAATATCTTGAATCAATTGGCCAACATAAAAGAAGATGCAACCCTTCTAGACATGGTTGTCGTCCCTGAACAAGAGATGCATCTGAAACAATTCATGGAAGGAAAATCTTTCGTTGTAGACAATATTTCTGAAGAGGTAGACAAAGAGGATTCTTTTGTAAATAAAGTTGGTGTAGATAACTTTAGATACCCTGTAAAAAAAAAAAACCTTTTTATATTTATGTAGATATCATGGATAAGATTGCCCATTGTTGCCTCATTGACGGTGGTTCAGTTCCAAGTGTCATATCGAAGATTATTATGGAAGAGCTAGGCTTGTCTTGTACAAACGAAAATACTAGAAGCATGCTCTCCTATAATAGTCTACAAAAAACAACCATAGGCGATATTAAATATGTAACCTTGGTTTTATGCGCTCATCCTGAGATAAGGACAACCCTCAGCAATCCGATGATTGATATGTCTGTAAGAAATTATTCAATTATCTTGGGGAGAGATTGGAAAGCCCTAATAGGTGGATACCTCTCACTCGACAAGACACATTTATATGTTCCTCAGAATAGTAAGAACATTATAGTCCTTAGAGAAGGAATAATTTCACCCTACATAGAAAGTGTTCTGCAATCTACCGTAAACTATAGCGAAGAATGCCTAGGAGTGCATTCCATCTTTGTTGAAGAATATAACATTCCTTTGGAAAAAATTGATTTAGATGATGATATATGGCATATGCACTTTGATGGTTCGTGCTCTAGTGAAGGTAATGGGGTTGGTATTACCTTGTTTTCCCCTGTAGGAAAAATTCATAATCTATCATACAGATTGGAGTTTGCTTGTACCAACAATGTCGTTGAATTCAAAGTTCTATTATTAGGCATTGAGAATTCCCTTAATCTTGGTTGTGGCCACCTTTCAGTTTTTTGGAATTCTGAGCTTGTTGTGAACCTGATACGCAAGATATTCCCTCCTAGCAACAAGCTCATGGAACAATACTCCCAAGTTGTTTGGGGACTTGTCTCGAATATTCTATCTTTCAACATCACTCAGGTTAAGAAGGAGTTGAATTCAATGGCTGATCGGTTAGCTGTCTTTGCAACCACTCCTAACCGGCAACTCTTGCCTCATAGGCCCAATTGTGATTGTTCCTTTCAATATCTACATCGTCCATACATCCCTGAAAATGAAGGATCTTGGAAGGCCATCCCTAACGAGGAGAGCATTTGTGTTGTCATTCAAAATGAACCTCTTGAGCCCAAGGAGATTATATCTTTATAAAATAATAAGATTCATGAGGGCTTGACTCCTCTTGAGAGTTCATTTTCTTTGAGTGTTGTAGGCAATAAAGAAAAACAAAGAAAAGAGGAGTCACGGAAGAAGGTGATTGAAACCATCCTCCTGAACATTAGGACATTTGACCCTTCAACGAATGTTAAAATAAATGTCCAATGTTTTGATAATGAAGAGATGAGGTTCATCGAGTTACTAAGTGGACCCCAAAAGGCTTTTGCTTGGTTTTATGAGGATCTTCGTGGTTTTGATCCTGGGCTTGTTAAAACGAGAAAAATAACTTGTTAACTCTGCACTGGAAGCACCCTTTCGAAGGGATTTGAGATATTTCTTAAGGGCTGGAATATTTTTTTCAGCCCACCCTGAATGGGTCTCAATTTGGAAATCGGCCTTGGGGACCACTGATAATATCAGAACTTGTATTAGTCTTCGAACTTTCAGGCAAGAAATTATGAGAAATCCCTTCTCCCCTCTAAAGATGGAAATGTTTTTGCAATAGGTTGTAGAGCCACAGTTAAGACCCTTACTTGACAGTTTGCTAGATTACAAAAGAATCAAGGTAGAAGGGGAAAATTTTCACAAAACCACTCTTATTACAAATTGTGATACTATGTCTTACAACTACCTGACTTCTGGCTTGTTTGATGCAAGTATCGCCTTTAAAAGGACTATACACACCACTTCCAATGAATTGGTCAGTCTCCATGCTTATCTTGATGATTTAATCATGTGTGTCAAAGGGCTGATAATTACATCAGAATTTCAAGTGTTGGGTCATTTATAGATTACTTTTTTCTTGGACACTAACTCAAACATTTTAAAGGAAATACAGAGACAATGGTTCTCCTACAGCACTAGCAGTCCTCACTTAAAGTATTATGAGGGACCAGCATGAAGGGTTCTAATGCTGATTGGATTTCTGTATATTAGTAGCCTAGCTCTGCTTTCAAATTTTGTGCTTCTTTTCTCTGATTATAGTACTTTGATTTCTGCTTCTAAGTTAATTTTTTTCCTATTGTGCTTCATTTATGTATTTTATTGCTGATGTTTTAGTTTCTGCAGTTTTACTTCTATCATGATTTGGTATTTTTCTTATCTTTAATAATTTTGGTCAAATAGGATGTCAAATCAATTTTTGCCATAGTGACACTCCTGCAAGGCATTGTTAGATAATAACAATCAAGCTTACACAGAAGTCAAGATGCTCCTCTGAAGGGCCCTCGAAATTGTTACATATTTCCACTGTTGTCTTACAAGGAATTGGTTTTTCCCTCTTCTTCTTTCCATTTCTTCATCTATTGAGATCTTAAGAGCAAGTCTATGATTTTTCCTCCTTGAAAGTAAGAGCATATTCTGGTTGAGTGATTATGCATACAGTGGTAAAAACCCCTCATACTTAACACTTTTCATCAATCATTCCCAAATTCATGGTCATCTTTCCCTTAAATCCGCTCACTTCCCCTTGTTGCATAATCATTCTAGCTACATCTTCTAAAATTATTGTTCTTGGTCTGTGAAACCATGAGTTCTGACTTCTAAATCTGTTGGAAACAAATTTTCCTATGGAGATGCTAGTTTGTTGACGATTGAAAACGTCAACGAAGTTTCGCCCACAAATTGTTGCTAAAACCTATTATTATAAAAACTAAATAATACTAGTGGGTGGGACCCCCTTGAATTATTGGAGAGCAGATCTGTTCATTTTTTATGTTGAAATGATGTGCGACATGGCTCACATGGTTGATGAAGATCTTGTTGTTATTGGTTATAAATTGAGCTTATGAAGTGTTGATTCCTTATGTTACTACAACCTGCTATTCATTAATGTCATTCTTGTATGTTCTTATCGCACCTGCATAACAAACATGTTAGTAAAATTACATGAAGGGCAGTTTTGAGAGAGGCAAAATACTAGAACAAATGCAAGGGAAGGGGACCTAGTTCTGTAATATCACATGTGAATAAAAGAAATAGGGAGTAGTGAAATAGTTGAAAAGGTGAAGGACTTAATAACTATCTTATATACTAGACTATATGCTTGAAATACTTAATGGTTATGGTAAATCATAGCTAGCATTTTAATGGACATACAATTTAATTGAGTTATGTGGTCGATATACATATGGTATCTTGGATAATGGGATGTTGGTGGCTCATTTGAAAAAGTAATGGACGTGGATGGTTATGCAATTTTGTTTGAGTTATATGATGTGAAATGGGATATGGTGATCATGCTACTAGATTTTAGTGTGGCGACGGTTTCGATACATGTTTGATTAATCGTGTTAATGGAGAATTTGTTGGCATGTATTGTTGAGTTAATGAGATATGGGTGGAGGCGATGTGCATTTACTGCACATCACCTTTACTCTTCCCGTTGGCCACCACCCTAGTCAGGCTATTGTTCGATCTTGTTGTTGTGGTTATGCTCCGAATTTTTAGCAGGGAAGGAACCACTCGGCCAGCTCTCATTTTAAGGAATTCAATTACATGTATGTCTTTTTTGGCCATTCATGACTCTGCTCTGGTTATGAAATGATGATTGGCTCAGGTGTATGGGTTTGCATTTTCCTAAGTGTTGCAACTGTGTAAAATTTTGGTTCTTGAATGAAGAGTGGATGGTTCTTCCTATAATAATTTTGGGTTCGTAGAGGTTATTGGTCTTCCTAGGTGATAGCTCTATGTTACCATTACTGGTTTAGTTGGAGGGTTTTTGTTTAAGTCTTGGGTGGATAGTTATCTTCATGCACTGTCACTAAATCCAGTCTCTGGCTTTCATGGGTTTAATGGTCGAAGGTTTTTTGTGTCATTATGTGTGTTTACTTCGACATTTTCCACCACTAAAGGTCACGAAGTGAATGTTCTGTTCTTAACTCTCCCCTGTCCTCACCTTTTGTTTTGGCCCCCTACCATGGATTGTTACCTTCCTGCAAATGAGTCATTTTGTGTGCACACCCTTGGCCTCGAAAGTTCCACCATTACGAGGAGTTTGCTTCGTTCCCCTAGTGATGGCTACTGGGAAAACCCTTAACCCTCTAGTCTAGAGTTTTATAGAGGATATTGTCATGTCTGTAAAGTTGTTATGGGTTATTGTGGATTGAATGAATGGTCATTTACCTTGGATATAGACTCACCCAGTTGGTCGTATAGCAGTCGTTTTGGTTTGGCATTTGGCTACTACTTCTGTGATAATAAGGATAAAACCTTTGTTGCCAATTGCACTTTCAAAACATACACTCACCCTCCTTATGTTAATAGATCAGTATTGTTAATGGAAAGGGCCTCTGCCTTGATTCTATTGGATGCATGGGTATGCTTTGCTACCACAGCTTGTTCGGTTGATTGATTTTATACAACAGTGGTGAATTGTTTGGTTGATATACAGTCACTGGTAATTGCACTAATAATTATCCGGATGATAGTTGACATTGGTTACAAATTCTTGGTGTTTCTCACGCATGTCGCGTTATGTGTATGGTTTTTTGAAAAATGAAATATTGAGCATGGTAACTATGGTTTTCTTGGACCAAATGATTATTGAATTGGATAAATATAGAAAGTATATCCACTGCATCCTTGTGCTTGTTGGTTGTATAGGCCTGAGTGTGCATAGCATAGTCAATCACGGTGTGACTAAATTGAAGCAATCTTATATTAAATCAATGGCTCGGTCGATATGTTGAGTTATTACCGTGAATGTGTGTTTGTTGTGTTAAGTGGAAATGTTGCATCATGGGGTTTGGTTAGCTGTGCACTGTGTCTGGTATGGATAGCTTGGTTTTCACACTCAGGGATACCCACAGAGTTTTAAGCATGTTTATTCATTGCAATCAACCACTGGTTAAAGTAGGCATGTTATTGATGATAGTCTTGTTGGATGGGTGGCCCAGCTTTTAAGTAACATTGGATTGTTTTTTTTTTTACAGTGGCAGAACTACATTGCCTAGTAAAATTACCATGTGCATAGCTTGTGTCTAAATGGTGATCGTGGGTTGTATGATTAATTATCATTTTGAGCATGGCAATCTAGTCTTGATTATTTCGTTTACTGCCTATACATGTTTAACGAATATCGTTGCATTTAAATTATAAGCCCAACTACAGTGATAGTGATTTCATTGTTAATTTGAAAACGTGACCTTTGAAGTATTATTGTGATTGAAAAAATGCATGGGCAGTGGTTGATTTTGATAGTTACGGATTGGAAATGGGTATTGTGCGTAAATTGTTATAAAATACAAAGTATGTGAATGAAGGGAACAGAACCTCTTACAAATTGTGTGGAATACATATTGTCTTGTGATGGCACTGTGGGATATTTGATTAATGAACAGTGAACTAGTTAAATGCACAGGAACTATTATTTGGTCAAACAATTGTTGGTGGATGCATCTCCTTTCTCAAAATGGTTATGGATGACTTAATTAATTTCATGAACAGTAATCGTTCTTCTTCCCTTCCATTATTTCACTTTCCACTAATTACAAACCCTGTCACCTCCCATATTCATTTTTTCACTCCTTGTTCTGAGATTGATTACAGTCAAGAGATTTATGTGTTAAAGTAGATGGAAGTGGAAGTGTCTTGTGTGGATTGCAGTGAGGTATTATTGGTTTCTTTATAGTTGATTGTTGTTGTCATTGAGCAGTGACCATGTTTTCCCCCCTCATTATATCATATTTTCTCTCAATACAACCCCTCACATATCCCAGAACCCTTTTTCACCCCCCTACTCGTTGATTAACAGTAAAACAATTTGTATGGATTGGATTGCATGAGTCTGATACATTCTGAGCCAAATCTATTTCATATTTTTAAGAGTTGTCATGTATGGTTATTTAAAAGACTATTGGTTAATCGATCATGCATGCAAGATGAGGTTTTTTAGTCGAGGAAGCCATGGCCGAGGAAACAGAGGTAGAGGTAACTAGAACCGAGGCCCAAGAAGGCCCAGGTTCTCCATACATTTTAACGTTCATTCATAAGAGCTTGGGCAATTGTTTCATTCCAGATTATTTAATTGGATTGGGCAGGGAATTGTCCAACCTAGGCCTGAAAGGCCTCCTTCCCAAGCCCCGCAAGCTCTCAGTACCCCTATACCTCCTCATGTCTCCTTACAACCTGAGGTCCCTGAAAATGATGGATCGCAGGAGATTGTCCACCAAGCAGTCTCCCAACATCATGGCTGGCCCAACTTGTCTTTTCCTACTCCTTCGCTTTTGAACCCCATTTTCCAAGCTACCCCTAACCACCCGTCAATGCAATCCTCCCATGATAGCAAGATATTGAAGATTGAATCCCACCATGCACTTGAGAAAGGAAAATACATTGATGCCCCTTCCTCACCCTCCAACGAATCAGAAAAATCCTTGTCTTCCCGGATGCATTTGAGGGACGATTGTTCCCATGTGATCAGTGAGATTAAGCCTAAGGGCTCTGCACAACCAAAGGCAAATTAAGGAAAATCAAGAGGTGACAGAAGCAATCAAGGAAGGGTTGCTTCATAGACTGGGAAATATGGCTTTTGAGTTTTATGTTATCTATTGTTTTATCATAGTTGACTTCATGGATCTTTGGACAACATGTTTATTTTGGATATATGAGTATTATTTTGAAATAATTTCAAATTTCATGAGTTTTAATTACCAAAAGTGAATATGTTGATGGGAGGCACAAGGAGGTGTCTTTTGCTTAACTAATGGTTATGTTATGATTGTTATGATTGTTATAAAGGGAGTCACAAGGGGTCCCACCTACTAGTTATTATTTAATTATGACCCTTAATTATAATTATTACTCTTCCCCCTAACTAAGTTAGTTGAGTCCTTTAATTAACTTAACTAATGAGTTGGTTCAACTACTTCAACAAATTCTAATTTGTTAAAAGAAAGAGGAAAGGGAGGAGAAAGAGGAGGATAGAAGCATAAGCATGCTAAGGTTTTCTCTTTGAGTTTATGTTGAGATAGTTCAGTTTTCATTCATTCATATATTCATCATAGCCTAATTCTCTTTTGTGATAGCAGGGTCTTATTGTAGACAACAATATTCAGGGTTGAATCAAATCATTTAGACACTTGTTTTTCAAAGGTGTTGATCTATCTTTGATAGTCTGTGTAGACTTGTTTGTTTATGAATTAATTTTCATGGCTTATAAAGGCTATTGTGCAAAGTTGAGTGGGCAGCAATCTGTGGCAAGCTGATCCAACATTTAGAGTTTAGTTTTGGTTTTTTGTCAGAGGTCCTTTTGTATGTTCCATCGGGGATGTCTAAGTTTGACTTCCGTCCAAGATTTATGTATGATATTTTGTAAAGAAAATAACTCTTTGGTGAATTGGAATGAAATAAAGGATTTCTTTATGTCTCATCTGTCTTGATTATCGTCTTGGTGTCTTTACTTATGTTCTTACATTTATTTCAGCAACTGTTATATTCAGAAAATTACATTAAAAAGTGAATTTCCAACAAGCTTTTTGTCGATAAAAGACTATCCTAAGCACACGTAATTAATACTTGTGAGTTAGGATGTTATTTTTGTTGGCTATAAACATAGGGTGATATTCATGTCTACTTTTATTTAGCTAGTAAAGTCTGAAAATTCTTGAGTAATATCATTTCATATATTTTCCTCAACACCTTGTCCTAAAGGTGGTCTTGTTGATATCTTCATCTTTTATCCTTACCTAGTGATACCCTGACCTGAGATATATTTTTGAAAATATCTTAGCATCCTTCAACTGATCAAAGAGATCATCGATCCTTGGCAGAGGATACTTGTTCTTTACAGTCACTTTGTTCAATTGTTTGAAATCGATGCACAATCTCAATGTCCCATCCTTGTTCTTCACGAATAGGACCGGGGCACCCCAAGGTGACACACTTGGCCGTATAGACACCTTCTTCAGAAGTTCTTCAAGCTGCAATTACAGTTATTTCACCTCTAGTGTACTCATTCTGTAAGGATCTTTCGACATTGGAGCTGCTCCAAGCATCAGGTTTATAGAGAAATCAATATCTCTTTTCAGGGGTAGTCCTAGTACTTCTCTGAATACATCTTCAAAATCTTTTAATATTGCATGGTCTTCAATACTTGACACCTTATCCTTAGGTTCTTCTTCTATATGAGCTACAAATATTTGGCATCCTTTTCTGTAGCACTTTTTCAGCTGCATTAGAGAAATTTCTCTAATAGMAACAACTTTGGGAATTCCTTGGACTGTTTTCTGAATTCCTTCCTCATCTAGGCAAGTGAATGCTTTATTGTGATAGTCTAAGATGGCATGGTGTTGGTCCAACCAATCCATCCCAATTAGACATTCATAGGAACCTAAAGGCAKAATGTTCAATTCATCCCTTCTGTTTAGTCCATTCATGTCCASTGGACAGGAATTAACCAACTATGTAACCTTTCTCTTGGTTCATGTAGCCAGCTRCACTAACCAATATTTTMCATGTTTGCTTCTTGGCAATTGCAAACTTTGCACCACTCTAGGATCTATATAACTAGGGATAGCCCCTGAATCGATTAAAATAGTAAAGGCATGATTGTTGATCATACCTTCCACTTCAATAATGTGCGACTGATATTTTGYTTGCTTGTTGTCCAGGGCTGCATAGATCCTTGTTACTCTACTACCCATGTCCTCCACTGTTTCAACCTGCTGAACATTGTGGACAACTCTCACTTTGTCATTTATGTGGGGGCAATCTTTGTACCTATGATTTCCTTTACAACCCCAACATTCCATAGGTGGTTGTCTTGGAATTTGTCCACCTACTTCAGCCTTCCTGGGCTCTCTAAAACATGGTTTTCCTTGAGGGCTATTCTTGAAAAATGGTGGTTTGATTCCCTTTTTCGTCTTCTCCCTCTCAAACTTCTTCTTGTCTTCCCAAGCTTTTTGGAAAGTAGGCTTTTATTTTTGTTGATCATATAATCATTTTTCTCTCCTTATAGTTTCTTCCATAGTCTTTGGGTCATCACACTGGATCTTATCACTGATGGAAGATGGCAGTCCACTCAGATACCTTTGAATTTTTACAGTCTCGTCCTTGATTAAGGGAACATACTTCAACAATTGCAAAAACCTTCATTCATATTCATCAATGGTCATACTCCCCAGCTTGAGTTCGAAGAACTCTTTCATTTTCCTGTCATAATACCTCGTAGTTAAGTACTTATTTTCAAAATGTCTCTTGAACTCCCTCCAAGTAACATTCTTCTCTCTGACATGTTGTACTTGCACAAGCTGCTCCCACCATATGGATGTATTTCCTTTAAGTTGGTAAATGGAAATTCTTCCCTCTGAATGAGAAGAATAGTTCTACAGTTGGAAATATTTCCTTATGCCCAGCAGCCATGTCTCAGCATCTTCATCTTTCTTGTGTTCTCCGTCAAATGTAGGAGGTTTAATCTTGTTCATTTCACCCTTCAGTTCATCCACTCCAGATATCCTATGTTTTATGGTAGGAGATGGGCTTGAACTACTGTGTGCCTCCTTATTGGAATGTTTCAGGGAGTGGCGACGATGCCTGCTAACGCTTCTTGATCTTCTTTTCTTCTCAGGGGTATTGTGACTCCCTGTTTTGCTTGAGTCAATCTCCTTATCCAACTTCTTTTCTATTCTCTCCAAACTCTTCATCAACTTTAAGTTGAATTCTCCCTATTTTTCCTTATCTTTCATGAGCTTTCTGTTATCTGCTCGATGAGTTTGGGCATCTTTCTGCAATCTTTCAATGATTTTCATCATACGCCCTTCCTTCTCTATCTCGTCTCCATGCCCATTGGAGTTCGATTCTTCAATTCCTAAATGGGCATCCATTCATTTTACTTCATTCTCTGAATTGGAAGCATTATGTGCCTCCTCCATTTATCTTCACTCAGTGGCAATTCACTAGGGTCCTGACACTCATTGAACTCTGCAAACACAACATGCAGTCAACCAGAATTTGTAAGGCCATCATTTCTTAACAATTCCCACAGTATTCATAAACCAATATGATTTAAGAAAACGTGTATATTTCATTTTCTTTTCGATATCTTCTCTACTCTGTAATAATTTTCAGGCACTAGCCCCTTTTTCTCAGTCCCCAACCCATGTGATCACAGGTCATGACCAAGCGTTAGGTCAAAATATTCTTACTCGGGCCTTCGGATTTTGAAAATTTTCAAAGCACCACACAACAATCTCTCAAAGTTTGGATTATCGAACTCGCGAAGTTGGGCGGATATTCAGTCCACATATACCTAACATTTGAATGCTGACACTCACTAAGGAACCTCAAGCGTCTGAGTTCCAGGACTTTGAAGCTTCGAGACTTCGGAGGATTTCACATCCAAGCATCCCAAACCATTAATCTCCGAACACTCCCAATCACCTTTGGTGATGTCATTATGTCACATCACTTACGTTTCCAATTGCGGGGGCATGAAACGGTGGTTTGGGGTAACCCGTCTTTCATCCCGCAATTCTTCTGATGTTGACACGTAACCCCTCAGTGAAACCGTGGTTTGGATTGTGGGACCACCTCGGAGAATTAACTCCTATGCAACTTGGGTCCCTGCAATGCATCTTGGTTGTCGATATTTATGTATCGTGATCAACACCAGTGTGGGTCCTCCAACTTTTAACTTCATTATGTAACCTAGGGTCCCACTAACTATGCTCATATAGAGTGCCACGTGGTGAAATACTAGCGGCTGACTCATGGCCCAATCAGATCGGTGTCACACATCACTTTCCATATGGAATTTAAAATTCCCACGGGTTTGAAACCCACTGATACATGGCACACATCCCATGTCTCCATGTCCATACAAGTGGCGTCATCATGACTCACTACCTCGGCTCTTCGAGACTTCGAAACTTTGGGCTTCAAGAGTTCTCTCTTCAGCACACACTAATTCTCCCGAACGTCAAAATATCGAACAAACCAATCTTCTGACACGCATCCCTCTTGACGAATGGTCTGGATTAACTCCAGACTCCGGAGCTTTGGGAGCTTTTGCCTTTCACCACTATGTTTGACCTTTTAACATTGGCTTGATCCAATGGTGGATATCTTCTCTTGAGATCTACGGTGTAGATCCACTTCGGGCCTTTGGAAGTTTGTGCATCAGCACATCTCTCTTCTCCCGATTGTCGAACTCCAAAATTATGATTTGTCATGAGATCTAACGGTAAGGATTCTCACTAGATCTATGGTGTAGATCCACTTTGGGACTTCGAAGCTTTGGGCTTCGGCCTTTCTATTATTTTGCATCAACTTCACCGAAGTCGTGAAGTTCGAAGGCTTCCAGGTTAACCCTTCTACACCCTCTCCAGATCTGACAGTCTCAAAGGGTTTCCCTTCCTTCCGAACAGATCCTACGGCCCCAATACCAAAAGTGTTGTGATCTCTCTTTGTGGCCAAACACCACGCCTGTCGTGGTTTTATAATACCGCTACAACTTTTGAGCTTCGTAACACGGCCAAATTAACCTCTTGGCACTCAAGAACATTCTGAGGTTCAAAATTGGTTCCTCCGAACATAATTTCCACATGAAACCTTGGGTCCAGAGACCACTTATCCAATCCATCCAGGTTCGATGTTGAAACCTTGGCTCTGAACTCAAATTTTGTCTACTTTGACAACAATTCTTTTTTAAACTTTTGCTTCAACTTCCACTAACATGGCCCATCTAGGCTCAGTATTGAAACCTTGGCTCTGATACCATATTGTAACATCCCCAGCCTTCAACAGGCCCGAGTAATGCTACAACACGAAATATACACTTATATAATATATATGCATTTTAATGAATTTAAAACAATTAACACAGAGTTACTGCTACCATACAGAATCAATGGAACTAACAATAATTCATATACACAACGAAATACATGATAACATTCAAGCATCACAAAACATGCATAAAATACATAATTAAGCACAGAAATGATACTTATCTTTTAACTTGAGTATATCCACCAACTTCATGCAGACCTTCCACGAACCTCCCAACCTTATACCGTGCTGCTCATCACTCTCAGCAGTAGGTCACCCCCGAGCTGGGACTAAACTCCACCGGGCAAGGGAATTCTAGGCTTGGCAAAAACAAGAAGGAAGTTGCACAAAGAAACAAGAAGGATCTTTCATCCTAGGAGCCACTTATGCCCACAACCCACATACCCTCATTCCCCACACGCCTGCTCCACCCCAGGAGGATACACCTTCACTAATACAAGTCCATCGACTAGTACACCTCCCTTAGCTTGGGCTTCAACAATAGGCTGGACCAAAAGTCTCAGAGTATTGTATTTCTACGGGACTCCCTTCCAAGAGAACTCACTTCCCAACAAATTATCTCACCTGGGAGAGTTGCTCACAGACCTGGCAACCTGTCTCTTCAACCAATCTTCGACTTAGCTATAGCCAGGTATAGGTGATAGTAACAACAACAGGGAAAATGGTATGGACACTCTAAAATGGTAACAGTCAAACATTAGGACATATCAAGGCTCAGTAAGAAACAGTTGACGGCAGCAAGCCACACTCAGTCAAGGAACTGTGTGGCCACAACAGCCAACAGTTATGACACAACATGGCTCCGACAATAGAAGGCAACAACACAAAATGGTTAAGGTATGACTCGGCTCTACAGTTGCAGATAGACAGCGTTCACGGAATCACACAGGTCGGATTTTTCCCTTCTACTTTTCAGAGATGTCTGGTTATCCCAGGTTGACCACCGAGGTCTTGGGTTCAGATGGAGGATGGGATAATGGCATCCCCCAACACGAGTTGATGCTTCAGCTTTAACTGCATGCGCCTAGGTTGACACTTGTCTTCCTGGAGCTGCATGCGCTCCATTTAGCCTACATCCCCTTTCCCAGAACTTAGGATAAGCCTGATCATACCCACCTTAGTCTAAAGGAAATAGCAATAAAATATTATCCTTTTAGAGGTAATCCCCCTAGCTTATCCCCTAGTCCTAGACACTTATCCCCCCTCCCTTACCCTATCTAGTGGAGCTTACTCCCCCATAACTCTTTCTTCGTGGAGGGTCTACACGCAACAATGTATCTTCTTTTTTTATTAATAATGTGAGTACTTACATATAAAAAATAAATCAGGCTCATTGGCCTAATAAACACATAATTCTCTCAGCTTATAACCACTCGGCTCACCAACCTATAAGCAACATTACAATTCAGCAAGGGCTCAACCTTGGGGTATTACATCACAAATGGATGGATTAAAATGAAACTGCTTCTTAAGATTATTTTTTGTTCTATACGCAATACACTCTTGTTGTAATGCAGTAAGTATTTGTTGATGCAAAGCAACAAAAGATAAAGATTCAATTTGAATCTTATTGGTAGCCAGATACCTATTTATCAAATCGGGAACCTTTCCTAGCATAGAGGCTATGTAGTGCCGAAGATATTCTACATTTTGGTGGTCGGTAATTTTGTACAACATCATTTGCATGGTATAATAATAATCATGTAATAGATCTAGGTTACATAATCTTTGGCTCATAAACAGTTGTGCATGGTGTTCATCATCAGGAGGAGCAACACCCAAAAATTCATGCACTAAAGTCATGAACAAGGTGGCAAGTGGATCTATATCGGACATGATTTCATCTTTTTTATCTTGGGAAAGCTTATCCCACCATAATTTAGCAACCCCAGTAAATGCCCAAGTTATTTGGGTTACTATATCTTTCCAACTAACTTTTGTCTCAACTTTTCTCTAAAATGCCCAAGCATTTAATTTCTGGAAGGCCTTTAAGATATCATCCTGGTTTAAACAATCAAAATTAACTAGAAGAGTATTTCCATATCCTTTCATTAAATCAAAATTGTCACGCTTGGCATCAATCTCCCCTAATGTCTTTGTCCATTTTACAAAAGGACTTCGATGGGAAGAATAGTTGATATCAGGTCCAGAATTCCTAGCAGCTTTGTAAGGAAAATCATAAGGCTCATTTCTTTTAGTTTTGGCTGCTGAAGATTTTGCAACTTCTTCCATGATAGGTTCTGCCATTTTTATATCTGAATGAGCTAGAAGAAGGTGACTTGTGATGGCTAACTCTAGAGTAGTCAGTTTGGTAGATAACAACTGATTTTCTTCGGTGGCAAGGTGTACCCCCGTGAGAAGTTTCTCAACAAATAAAATACTAGGATGATAAGAGAATTCTTTAAGGAAGAGAGTGCGGAGACCAGAAGACTCAGTGGATATTGAAGACAGGGTAGTAGAATACTTGAACTTAAACCCTTCTATATCAACACAAACGTAATCTGGTGGAGAAGTTGGCTGAGGAATAGCAGCTTGAAAGCGAGAAACTGCAATCTGGATAGTAGATAGTTGAGCCTATATTTCTGTTAACCTTTCTGAAAAGGTATGATGGTCATCGTGGAGTGTTTCAACATAATGATGTAATTTCTTTCTATGCTCCTTTAGGTCAGAAACTTCATTGACTATGTTATCTAGATTCTGAGAAAGGCAGGCAGACTGATCATTGATATAATTTTTCAATTTAAGATGCTCTGATACCAACTCATATAACTTAAAGAGAACTCTGATAACTTAAAGAGAACTCGTAAAACTCTTCCAAACCTAGTAAAAGTGCTTAAGGGCCTATTCTTCATCAATCATGTAATCACCTTGCATATTATCAGAAAAAATATTTAAAGACCACCAAACCACCCAGTTGTAGTACTTTCCAAACATGTCTAACATTTCAAATATCATTCATCATTTTAAAAAAACAGAGGAATTTATGTATTCGTAGTGGTATAATGAAAATGCATCAAACGTCCTTGCATTTTTTGTTTATTTTCCTATCATGAATGAAGGCAAACACTTGCAACAATATTATGACCAATTTGGTTGCAGAAAAGAATATCAGGCCTATAGATAATCCTTCCCATGGCTTAGTAAAGTAGTACAAACAAATGGAACATTATACCTTATGAAAATAGAAATTAGAAGTTATTAATTATAGGGAAAGTATGGTACATGTTTAGTTGCAAGGTCAATGAAGATATTTCCTAGTTAAAAAAATTATTGAAAGAGACATAGAAACATGGAATTCCTTAATTGCATAAGGAAGATTCGGAGGATCAACACACAACACATTTATCACAAAGGGTGAATCCACCTAAAGTCCCTTCCAAATCACACAAGGAATCAAACATGAATTCCTTCCTAGGACTAGGGAAAGAGAAACAAATATTGTGTGGGGGAAGCAAACTATTATAAAATTACATGGTATAGTGCAGGAACATGGGGAGCGTAGCATGTGCTCACATGGGGATTAATTTCCTGTTAAAAAATATCAATTAATTTCAATATACTAATATCTACTTATCAAATCACAAACATCAATTAATTTCAATATACAAATAACTACTTATCAAATCACACACAATTAAAAAACACCAATTAATTTCAATATATGGACTAAGAAAGGTGAGTCAGCAAAACTGGTCTGCAAATTACAACAATTTAGCATGGCTTCCAACAATGAAACAGTGGCCTTGAAAAATCCAAACAATTCACTAATGAAGAGAGATCTTATCTCAATAGAAAATTGAAGGCTCTATGCAACTTGGCCAGTAATATTAAAACCTTACCTAAACCTGTAGGTATTTTTGTTGAACCAAAGTCCAACATTTAGAAATATGGGGATAATATTGTAGGATTATTAATACTGGATGAAAAACCCCAATCCAAGATTAATAGTTTTGCAAAGGAAATRTTTGTGCATTTAACAGACTTTGAGGGTGCTATAAACAAATAAGGACACCTCTAGAGGTTGCARTGGTGCAATAGCATCATTTGGAATTGGTGAAGGAGGTTGTGAAGGGAAATTGGAACTAAAAACAAAGATGTTTTGGTTGTGAAAGTCATCCTGACTAAACCAAACTAGTTATTCTGCCATCACCTATGATATTGTTCATTAKATMTTGGAATGAATGAGTACATTTAGTTGTCTATATATATCATGAGTGCCTGAGGAATGCACAGTCTTCTTTGAGCTCTACAAGATCCTATACAAACAGTGGAAAAACATMTGTTAATAAGAATGTGGTAGCATCCATTGAGATCTGGACAAATGGGCTTATATGTGAATTTGATCTTGTTTTTAGGTCACAATTAGATTTTAGATCCAATATAGAAATCCAATAGCACCAATAAAATATGGTCATGATATAACCAAGGCTAAACAAATCTCTTATCCAAATAACTTTCCTGCAATCAATGCAAGTGAAGGTGAAATTGCATTAAGAGAAAGGTTTCTATCATTTCGAAATATAAACATGATCAAATGCCAAAGTTGTTACATGTTGAAGAACCAACCCTTCAACACAGCATGATAGACACCAAAGAAATCCCAATCACAAGAAAATGTGAGGGTGTGGATAAAATCCAAGAATGTTATTGAGCTCCAATTGGATGGGTCAGACATATGCAACTTGTCCAGATGGTGCAATTTGATGCAGAGTGAACTTCTTAGTCAGTGGAGTATAGTGATGAAGAGGATTATTTTACTATTTAAGATGCTCCAACTCCATATTGGTAAAGGCCAGTAGGTCCAACTTGGTGGTTCCATGCCAAAGAATGTGACCCAACCATTGATTATGTTTGAAGACTTCTCAATGGTTGCATCCTGCAATTAGTATTGCTCTAAGAGAGGAGAGCTAATTAGTTAGAGAGGGAGTGAATGGGGTATAAATTTGCAGCATAGAATAGGCTTTAGCACATTTGTCTCTACTATGTCAATGATTGTTGTCACATATACAAAGATTAGAAGAATCAGGTCACAAAGGAAATGGACTCTTAGATATACCTCATGTAACAATTACATTGTGGATTTCTCTAATGCTTCCATGGTATGTGTTATTGTGCATACTTGATGTAATTACAATGGTAGGAATGCAAGTTTTCTAAGATATGGTTCTAGAAGGCTAGAAAAACTTTGGAACACTTAATTCTACCAACAACATTATTAGAATGGATATCCTAACAAATCCTTAGAACTCTTCAATGAAATTCAGGTGGAGTGCATTGAGCCTGATTTCATACCGACCTCGCTTGTATCAATGGAATGGTGTCAATGAGGACCTATGGACCCTTTCTTGAGCTAGCAGTGATTAAAGTGCATGATGGAGGGCCAACTTGGACAACTGATCAAATTCTTCAAATGGTTGTAACACGGGAAATGAGTTGTGTTTATTTAGAGGAAAGAAAATGCAATTGCAAAGTCCTCTTACTGAATTTTTAATGCAAGTGGCTTGGATGCTTTGGTTCTTGCTCATAGTGTTTCTTGGGAAATATATATATATATATATATATATATATATATATATATAAGAGTTAAAAAATTATTTGCATGTGGGAGGAGGAACATATGAGAATGATATGATGGGACAATAAATTTCTAGTTTAGTCCAACTATGGGAACAAATTGGTTGAAAGATAACAAATTGCCAACTTCAAAAGTATAGTAGCTTTTAGCCTTGAAGTCCAAATTTTCTCATCTTATAGTCACGGGAAAGGTCTTCTAGAGGAAAAAAGATCTGGGCAGTTAGTTTCTTGGAATCTAATTTTCAATGCATTTGCAGAGGGTGCATTTGCTCTAGTCTTTTGTAGGGTTTCCTAGTGCCCATAGACACTGGTGATTCGATGCTAGTATTTATGCTTTTCATATTGAAAAAACATGTAACAACAATGCAGAAGAAAAACCTACATAGAAAAACAACCAAAGAACTAGAGAGAAAATGACACAAGTTATAACAAAATACAAGCAAATTTGTAACTTAGCTTGCTCTAAGACAAATAGCCAAATTTTAGAGATATGATCGAGAATATCAGTTATCAATTGCTAGCAAAGATCACAACAAAGAGAGGCTTGTAGACAAAATATATGAGATATGTTAGTAATGAATGAATCATATGACAAATAGCCTGGTCAGATAGGCCAACATCTTATGGCCCTTGGTGGAGCACTCAACATGGGGATCACATAGTAGACTCCATGCTTGAATAATCAAGGCAATCCAAATACACTTTTGCACATTGATTTTGATTCCATGGATGAAGTAAATAACCCTCTTCCTGAGAATGAAGTTTCTTTCAATCAAGAATATGAGGATATTAATGAACCAACCTGAAGCCATTGAAAAACCTTCCCATGGCATAAAAATCCTGTAATCCATATTTTGTTCTGATATTAGGGTAGACACACCATCCATCCATTTAAGAAATTAGAGAAGACATGTTAAACAAAACAAGTGAATCGTGAAAGAAAATTAGGGAAGACACATTGACCAAAATGGGTGAGAGCGTGAATAGTATATATCGAAACCAATACGGTTAGTTAAAGTTGTATCTCAAATTACATGAATGTATAGTGATAATAAAGAAAACAAGCAAGGCAAGGGTTTGCTAAAATAAATCATCACGATGAGGGATAGGTACCAAATTTAGACCTCATTTATCCTAGTGCATTTGTCCCCACTGTTCACTCTTTCCACTCGGTCGTCAATGTAGGTAAGGTAAGGCAGTTGCAGGGCCTCTCCACTCCTGATTTGAGGGCGCCCATGGTGAAATACCTCTGAATCATTGTCGATACCATAACATTAGGGAAAAATATCTCTTAATCATTTCCATTACCATAAAATGGGGGCGAAATACCTCCAAATCATTGCCTTTTACCATAAAATTGGGGCGAATGGGAGGATCTAGTTCGAATTTTACGGGGCGAAAATGGATTTCCATGCTCTTCCCTCACAAATATCCATGGGCTATGGGTTTTATATATAATTTTTTGAAAATAAACTTGGGGATATATATTTGAAAATCCCTCAAACCACTTCATGTAAATAATTCGCCCAACCAAAATTCCAAACCCCCTAATTTCTCCCATGTAAATAATTCACCCAACCAAAATTCCAAACCCCTTAATTTTGCCCATGAGCGAAATTTAGCCCATGTAAATAATTCACCCAACCAAAATTCCAAACCCCCTAATTTTTCCCATGAGCAAAATTTCGCCCCTAAAATCACCCATGATTCCAAGGTGTACAGTCTTCATGGGGTATAAACATGGCTGAAAACAAAGACCTATGAAATAGGAAGATAATCAGGCTCCACAACCAACACTAATAGCATGACAAAATTACTTGAAAATGGACATTGCAGTCTAATTGCACAATCGTGCTCACTAGATGTTCAAACATATATATCCTCTACTCTAGTGGATCTCCAAATGGTTATCAACAACCATTCCAAAGTATTTGAAGAGATGCCAAAGGGTCTTCCACCAGCTTGAGATCGTGATCATGTTATTCATTTGCAACCCCATGGTGTACCACCTAACATTAGGCCTTGCATGTATCCATATGCACAAAAGAGTGATATTGAGTATATGATCCAAGAAATGTTAGAGGCCATCATCATTCAACCTAGCAAAAGTTCCTTCTCTTCACCAGTGGTGATGGTTACGAAAAGGATGGTTCATGGCGTATGTGTCTAGAATATAGATAGCTCAATAAAACTACCATAAAATATAAGATTCATATTCATGTCATTGATGAATTATTAGATGAACTCCATGGAGCAATTTTATTTACTAAGTTGGATATTCATTCAAGATATCATCAAAAAAGAATGAGGCAAGAAGACATTCCCAAAACAACTTTGAGAACACATGAAGGTCATTGTGAGTTTTTGGTTATTCCATTACTAATGCACCTTCAACATTTCTAAGCTTGATGAATTCTATTTTCAAGCCCTTCCTTATAAAATTTGTGTTATTATTTTTTGATGGCATACTAATCTACAACAAATCTTTGGAAGAGCATGTACAACATGTTGACAAAGTGTTACAATTGTTGGAAGACCAACAACTTTATGCAAATCCTTCCAAGTGTGCCTTTGGGGTTCAAGAATTGAAATATTTGGGTCATATTGTATCTCATGAAGGTGTAAAAGTGGACCCTAAAAAAATTAAAGCTATGAGGGAATGACCAATTGCCAAAACTTAGAAGATTCTTAGGATTGTCAAGATATTACCGGAAGTTTTTCAAGAACTATGGTTAAATACCAGCCCCTCTAACAACATTATTGAATAAGGAAGCATTTTCTTGGATTGAAGCAACAACCAAATCTTTTGAAGAGATTAAGGAGGCTATGTGTACAACTCATGTCATGTCCACACTTGACTTCACAAAAAAAATTATTGTGGAGTGTGATGCCTTAGGCCATGGCATTGGTGTATTTTTTATGCAAGAAGGAAGCCTCGTTGCCTTTGAAAGCAGCCAACTTAAAGCAAAAAACTTACTCAAACCAATTTATGAAAAACAAATGTTGGTCATACTACATGCGATTAAGAAATGGTGCCCTTAATTAATAGGAAGACACTTCAAAGTAAAAATAAATCATGATATCTTGAAGTACTTCTTGGAGAAACGATTATCTTCATAAGAGAAACAAAAATGGGTTACAAAGATGTTAGGTTATGACATTGAAATTGTATACAAAAAAGGAAAACATAATGTTGTGGAAGATGCCCTTTCAATGAAATAAGAAACAGAAGGTTCGCTATGTGTTATTTCTATTCTGCAATCTAATTGGGTGGAAGAAACAAGGATAGAATGGAATCAAGATCAAGAGGTATGCAAGATCATTCAACAACTACAAGAGGACCCCAACTCATCAGATAATTTTATATGGCATAATGATTTTATATGGTATCATGAACACCTATATTTACGTAAGAGTTCCCAACTCAAACAAAAGGTCCTTCTGTAATTGCACACTTCTCCTATAGGAGGACATTCAGGATTCTTTAAAACATACCACAGGATCAAGAAGGATTTTTTCTGGGAAGGTCTTAAAATTGATGTCCAAATTTTTTTTTTTTGAATGTGTGGTCTGCCAACAAAACAAGGGAGAGACAATCAAGATGCTAGGTCTCCTACAACCATTAGTTATACCAAGTCAACGTTGGGAAGAAGTTTCAATGGATTTTATTACATGATTACCCAAATCTGAAGGAGAGATGGTCATCATGGTAGTAGTGGATCGAACGACAAAGTATGCTCATTTTTTCTCTCTTTATCATCCTTTTAAATCAAGTACAGTAGCCGCAACATTCATGGAAGCAATTCAAAAGCTTCATGGAGTCCCCAAAATTATTGTAAGTGATAAAGATCCAATTTTCACTAGAAATTTTTGGACTGGATTATTTTCTTGTTTGGGTACTGTTGATCCACATTTGTGATCAATATTTGTACATACATATTTATCCTTAACCTTCTTCCTTTATTTTTTATTTCTTTTTGAATCTCTTTACTTAGTCCCTTTTTCCTTTTAAAATTTCAAGTTTTAGGTTATATTACTATCAAATTCTTAGGTTTGCACACCCACAAACTTGTGTATTTATACTTAGTATTTTTTCCCTCTTTCAAATTTACTAAAACTTAGTCATTTTCGAGTGATCCAGGAGTAGTGATGCAGTGGTCCAAAATGTCCCAGACCTGCATATCTCTTAAGTCTACAAACCTGCAGTCGTGCTACCCTCAAATTTCACCTCTTACCTTTGTGTCATTCAAAATGAACCTTTTTTCTTTTTCATGCTTAGTTTTTTTCTTGAAATGCAGATGCGGGACGACTAACTACCCCATTTATCTTTTTCCTATGTCTTTAGACCCACATGCATGCCGACCCGTGATCCTTCATTCTACAAAATGTACCTCTTATTTTCGTGGCCCACAAAATCACCCTCTTCCATACTTTGTCAATTTTCTTACTTCGGGTGTGGGGCCTTATCACTTTTACCTTTTTCATTCTCATATGCTCATAGGTCCACAGATCCCCAATCCTGCATCCTACATAATGCAATTTACATTTCTCACTTTGCACTTCCATACTTAACCACTTTCCATCTACCAAGACATCCCATCACCACTTCCCATCACATTTATTTCCCCCACCACATCAGTTGCCACTTGTGTGAACATAATGTCATTATTAAAGTGGTGAAGATCTTATAAAACTTGTAATAAATTAAAAAAACTTGTCTCGCAGATCGACAACTTTGAAATAAGAACTACAACGATTAAACCTTCATAGAAATACATGGTAAATTAAATAAGAATTAACATGCCAAGTTATAAATTTTGATAGTAGTTCCACCTATTGCAAAAGCTAAAAGGCAGTGCAAATAATGTAAGTAAGAGGAAGGAATTGTATTGTGAGGATACACTAAATATACTTGGGCAAGAAGATCAAGAGTTCTAGTGGTAGTGAGCTTACAACTATTACAAGGCCTTCCCTCCAATTGAGAAAAATACGAACCTAGTCTGGACTTTAGGCATAGCCCTTTCTAGTTGTGTTCTAGAGGTAACAAATTTTAAAGAACTTGTTTAGTGGTGCTCAGATAAATTCAATTCAGAGAATAGAATAGTCCAACTCCAAGGACAACTATCTATCTCTTCAGCTCCTTTAGTGTTTACCAGAATGTTGTGGCTCCCCACACCCACCATATGATTTAAGGGTGAAGAGGCTAATGAATTTTTCAAACAACACAAAGGAAGAGGAGAACTCCTTGATAAATATCTGGTTGACCTAATAAATAACACTAGCTTCCCCAAGATTGAGATAAGTTTCTCGAGATACCCATACAGGGAATTTGTCTGGTTATTTGTTTGTATCATTGGTTTGGATTCCATGGCCTCTGTGTTAAGAAATATCATCTATGCCCTTCATTTTTATTCGCATGAGAATTCCATCATAGATTGGGGTCACATTATTTCTAGTGAAATCTTATTTCAATTGAGTAATTTGAAAAAGACCCGAAAATTTTATATGACATCCTACATTATTTTTTGGCATAGCCTATTGTCATGTGTTTGAGAATTTGTCGAGGGAGAGAAGCATTTATTTTAAGGTGAAACCAGTCTTCACCCGGTATTCAGCCTTGTGGAGGCACAAACATTAGTATATTTTTTACCCGATTCGCAATAATTTCATCTCAGAGTTTAAAAAATTAGTCTTTGTCAATAATATGTCGATATTATCACTCAAAGCTGCCACCTTTCTCAAGGGAAAAGGAGTTTTTGAAACCACTGAATATTTCAGTATTATAAGGTTATTTGGTTGTGAAGAGAAGCCTTTACTCCTCCCATTTTATGTATTAGACATGCATTTTGTTATGGAAGTTTGCAAGCAATATAAGTCTGGGCTCACTTCTTTAATGAGAAAAGAAAGAACGATGCATCCCCCTACCTTGGAAAAATGGAGAAATTATTGTAAAACACATATCTCATTTGGATGAACTTGTAAGTCATCTTGACCAACTCGAATTAAAAGAAGTTTAACTTGTGAAGGGTTTTGACCCAAATGATATGTTTACTGCACATATGGCCCCAATTGGTTATTCTTCTTATTTTACCAAAATTGGGAAACTTAAATAAGGAGGTGGAGATAATTTGAATCTTCTAGAAGTTTCAGTCAATCAAGTTTTTAATGATATGGAGGAATTAGTTAGTACCAATAAGGAATATTGACAACATGGTAGAGAAGTACCGTATAGAAATCCCAATTCACTGATTGTGTCTAAAAACAGTACCCTGATAAGAACAAAACCTAGGAGCAGTGGTTTGGAGATGATAAAAACATCGATCAGAAGTCCAAACGATGGTGGTGATAAGGACCCAACAAAGTAAAATCTTGAAAAATCTCATACTATATATACTTCTTCCAAAAGCAAAAGCGATATACATAAAATAGGGTTAGGTGTGCCTGAAAATTATGGATGTAGATGAGTTTATAGAAGAACCCATTTGGTCTGAGCAAAGACTGTTGGAAACCCGAGAAATCATCAAAGCCCTATTCATTAAGGAACCGAAGATATTCGAAGAGGATTATGTAACTTTGCACCACGTGGTCCACAATCGAGCATCTAAAAAATTGTTAATTGAGAAAGTTAATACAAAAAAAAAATCATCGTAGAATCGAAATCAAAAATCGATTTCAATGGGGTTGCACCATAAAAAATTGTACAATTCCATGAAGCAACCAGAGAATCCCTAAAACAGTCTATCAGTAAAATTGAAAAGGAAAATTTGGAATTAAAACAAAAAATAAAATAATTAGAGGCAATTTTACTTCCAAGACCTTTATTTCCAGAACCTTTAAATACAACTCAACCAACACTTGCTTTAGAAGATATCCCGGAAAGAAACAACAAATGGAAAGGTTCATCAATTTTGTTGCAAGCGATAAGAAAATATGTTGGAGACAAGATACAAAAAAGAATAGATTTGATTCAAGAAATTTGGGAGCTTGCACAGATCTCCACCCACCAACTTTGCAGCAAGGATTATAAAATTTAAACAATATCTTCAAAAAGATATAGAGAATGATGGATGCTTCTATAAGGACGTTGTGGGTACATTCTTAGCTAAGGTTTCAAGCTTAAGTGATATCCACAGAAGAGAGAAAAACCTTCCTTCAAATATCCAGATGAAACAAATTAATGCATGTTGTTTGAAGAGAATAAATAATTTGAGAGAAATGATAAAGGAACTAGATGCTTTGAAGAACAAAAGAGATGACTTATTATTTAAGCTGATTGATCTCACAAAAGAACTTAATTGTCCTAGTATATTAATGGATAAAATACTTTCATCTAAAGAGAAATTATTAGACCAATTTAGTGTATTGAAATTTGCATGGGAAAATGAGTACATTGAATCAATAGAATTATCCAAGGAAGAAATCAAAAGGTGGCTAGTCAGATACATCAACATAAATGATGGGGTAGATGACTATAACATCACCCCAACTTAATAATTTTGTTTCTCTTTTGATAATATTATTATACATTAGAAGCTAATACTGGACTTCTAGTCATTGTTTCATCATCTCTAAAGTTACAATTATAGTTTGGTGCCAAAGTGAACATTACTACACTTTAAGTATATCCCTTTTCTTTTTACGTGACAGGTTATAAGTATCAAGAAACGACACTCACCGAAGCATTCACACAACCTCTAAGGTAAGCACGCAACTAAATTTGTTATTTAATAAAAATATCAAGTTCATCCTAATTGATGTGCTTATTTTCCAATGTCCAGGGTCTTACCTTGTTTGGATCTTTAATTATCATCGAAGGCACTACAAGGAATATTTTATCCTCCAATAAATTTCCTTTAGCCCTCAATGTGATTCTTTCCAGGTTATAGTTTTCAAGTTGGTAGTTGCATACATCAATCTTTACATAGGTATACATAACTTCTTTGTATAGATTGGTTATGCTAGGCGTTAGCACTTACTTATCATGTCTTTTTACATTATTAAGTGCGGATGAAAAAATAATATGAAACTAATTCTAAAGTTATAACTCACTTTGTTTCCAAGGATAATGACTTACCTGTTTCCAAGCTTCCTAACCTCGACCACATCCATTATACTCTTATGACCCATAAACCCCCTACTATCTTGTTGTCTCCTCCAAATCATGGTAAATACAATTGCCATGATATCAATATTAAATTGGATTTATAATGGAGGTTTGTTTAAATTATGGGTAGGTAATACTAACAACTCTCATGCCCTGGATGGGGTGCTCTCTTGACATGACAGCTCCAAACAGTCTTGCCGCCACTTGGCCACTCCTTAAGCCACCTGGCATACGACCTTTGCCACATCCCCTCCCCGGTCATTTCGAGCCTTTATGTTACCTGCCGCCACCCTCCATTTCACATTTGAAACCTGATGTTCACTCGCCCTGGAAGCTCTACAACACAAGTGTCTTCATGGCACCGTGCATAAGCTCCTTCATGTCGCTTCAGCTCCCACCCTAGCTTTTGCTTCTTTTGGTCATGATGGAGTCTCTGGAACCTCAGTTTCTTGCTTCCAATTCAAAGAACCAAATCTCCAAATATCTCCCCTCCCTTCATCTCGTATTCGATCTCTGGTGCGACCTTCCATGGGTTCCTTTCAGATTTTGGAGTTCGCTTCTTATGATGTCGTGACCCCGGGGCAAGCCAAAGCAAGGGGCAGCGTGGTACTTGGCCCGTGGAAAGAAATCACCTGCCTCAGATGCTCCTGATGAACCTGTCAATCCTCTTGAAGAGTTCCCCGCAACAATCCCAGCAGTCCCTCCCCTGGATGCACTCCCGGCAGCCCCGACCCCTGAAGCTCTCCTAGCAGTCCCCCCCCTATTGCAGTTCCTCCCCCCAAAGAGGCTCCTCCTCTAGCACCTATCCTCGTGCCTGCCCCAAACCAGCCACCCTGCGACCAGACACCTTGTGACCTCTCCCCCCTCTCGAACCCCTACAGTTGTAGGGTTGAGTGGTTTGATCTGCATGGTAACTCGCTCGGTTATGCGCCTCCTCCTCCCTCCCCCACTCCGCATCCCTTTTACCTTCCCTCCCCTCCTCATTTCCCGTTCACCACCCCCCATCCCACCTCCCCCCTAAGATCCTCCTCCTCCTCTCCACTCTCCACCTACCCCAACCCCTCCTGTGCTAGGTGTGCGGACCAAATAGAACTCCTAAATAACCTGAGCACTATGAAAAAGGACTTGGAGGAAATCAAATTGCTGAAAAAAGACTTGGAGGTTATCAAACTGGCAACGCTTGACGCACAGAACAGGGAAGCAGACCGCTGGATAAGAGTGGACGTCATGATGATGTTCATGCAAGATCTTCAACAGGTCATCGCAGAATGTGGGAAAGGCAAAGCACTGACAAAGCAGGTTTTCGCAGGACTGCGTCTTGGTCCAGGTTTTTAGGGTCTGCATTATTTTTTCTTGGCTTCTCTCTGCACTGTAATTATGTGCCTCAGCCCTGCACGGCCCAGTAGTATAGTTTATTTTCAGTAGATTGTCTCTGGCGATGGTGGTTTCCCAACTGGGCACTAGGGCCATACTAGGTTTTGGACATATGGCACAGTGGTTTCCCTCTTGGGCACTACGACCACGTGGCTATTTGCATCCTAGACAGTTGTACTTTTTTTGAAAGGAATCAATACATTACTCTAACTTACAAAAAAAAAAATACTAACTACTCTCATCAAAGATAGAGTACATTTCACCTACCAAATTCCCTCCACATTAGAACCAACCAGTTCCACCTAAAGACAAGTGGCCTCACGCGAACATGGAGTCAACATCACTCCAGTAGAGGTCAACATTCACTGCAGTCCTCGTATTGTAATGTTTAATGTGAGAAGGGGTAATTCCAATGCGTTGTTGGCCTCATTTGGTTATCAGACCTTTGCGAAAACTTGGTGAACAAACCCTTCTCTCATTCCTTTCTTCACCTCCTGGAAGCTCACCTTGATCACTCTATGCATAGTGCTTACGTTTATCTATGTCAAAGATACATGGGAGTTACTTTGTATATTTTTTCTTTTGTTTCCTTCCATGATGATAGTTCACAGGTACTGATGGTTCTTTCATTTCTCACAAGAAATCATGCTTGAGTTTATTAACAACATGAGTTTGATATTATTAACAACATGCATATCATTTTTTCTTTACAGGGTAACTCGGTGTTGTTCTATGGAAGGGGTTTGCTTCCCTTGAAACGTTTAAACACACTACAGAGACAAGATACTCACCCTCAAACTCATGGTTGTGTTTAATTTCTCCTAGAGGTTTTGGTTTCCAGCTAATAAAATCATCATTGAGCTCTCTCTCTTATGTGGTGTTACTCCTTCAAGAACTACATGTAAATATGTTGTGCTTACTCTGAATTTCATTTTAAATAGTCCCTTTTTCCTTAATCATTTAATCTTTCGTATTTATTTGGTAACTTTGTCTCTTATTAAAAAGATAGAGGGAGGGACCTCAAAATGTCTAAGGAGGACCTACGTTCAAGCATCGACAAACTCAATTTAAGGGTTACGACCCTCTGTACTCATGTCTTCAAACAAAGAAGAGGTAATCCATGTGTCACTAAAGACTTAGGCAGTTCGTCAATCTCTTGAAGGTTTTTCTTTACCATTAACCCACATCGTGGTGACCGCCATTATGGTCGAGGAAGGGTTCGATGTAGTTTGCAACGATTTTACCCATTCATAAGTCATTTATTCCAGACTTAGAACAATAGGGTTAATAGTTAGCATTACTTGTGATGGTTTCGACCTATTTAAACCCTAAGCATGTTATAATTTGAATTATTAAATTATGACCTCTTTTTTTTATGTAGTTTGTAACTTTGTCCATTTTAAACAGTCTACCTTTGTTTAAATAAATCTATATAGCTTCTTTTATTTTCTATGTGGTTAATTTGTTACAATGGCTAAATTGATTTTGTAGCTACATAATTTTTCTAATATATAAGTTACCATTCATTCTAGTTACATACACAGTAGTTTCATCCATTTATTTCTAATCATGAAAAATAATAAAGAGAATCTAGTTTATAGCCACACACCACATGCATAATATTTTTGTTCTATCTGTGCAACAAGAAAATTTACTTTGTTTTCAAGGGTTACAGTAGTTATTCCTACATAACCATGAGAATCTTCCTTTATTTCACCTTTATCATAGGTAATCTTTAAGCAAGAAATATTTCCTTACTAGGGTTTCAAGGTGTATTCAATGATTAATTTTGTTAGTCTATATAAATGAAAAATATTGAAAAATGAGTATTTAAGCCTCCTCTGCAAAGAATGATTTGGCTGAGAATTCTCTGATTATTTCGATATTTAATATCCCTCTGCAAATATTAACAGTAATGAATTGGTTAAGAATTCTTTGGTTATTTCTACTTTCACGTCAATCTCTCTAGCAATATATTACTATGAACATATATAGACACAATGTAGATTAACATCCAACTAGCTTGAACATGATTTTTCCAATCATCTAAAATTGTAAGCACTTGAGTTAATAATTCTAAGAAATAAAATAACAAAGGTAGATCCACATATATGAACCACAATGCTTTACTGGGAAAAATTGAGGAGAGAGTCCATATCCTCCCAACCATAGACCAGAGAAACCACGGACTGCTAACTATTGTCACCCCCGATCCAAATGCTTTATTCCACAGGAAATGAAAATGTCAAGAACCTTCTCTGGGTAATTTCCAGAACTTGGTTCTTTCTCAGAACCACCAATCTCTAATCTATTCACAAGTACTCAAAAACATCATGTTTACACCTATAATACCCCAAGACCGAGCCCCTGCTGAATTGTAATTTTTCTATAGGTTGGTGAGTCGAGTGGTTATAAGCTAAGAGGCTCATGTGTTTATTAGGATGGTGAGCCAGATGCCAAGGCCAGGAGCCTGATTTTGTATATGTAATCATGCAGATTATTAATAAAATATAAACATTATTGTGTGTACACCGACCACGAAGAAAGAGTGATGGGGGACTAAGCTTCCACAAGGCTAGGTAAGGGAGAGGGGGCTGAAAGGTTGGAAGAGGGGCTAAGCTTGAGGACTTAAGTCCTTGAATAATAATTTATTATTATTCCAAAGTGGTGTGAGAGGTATATTTTTTATCCTAAGTTCGTGGAAAAGGGAACACCTACTTGATGGAGTGCATGCAGCTTCATGGGTGACATGTGTCGGCCCAGGAACATGCAATTTAACCCAATAATTGAGTCGTGATGGGGGTTTGTCCTCCATTCTTCCATTTGTTGTCTGAACCGCATTACCTCTGCGTTTGATCTCTGCATACCTCACGCAACTCTGAAACCCGAAACCGTGAGGCCAACCTGTGATGTTTTCCTGAGAAGCCAATGCATACTCAGTCTGAACCCGTTTTACCTCTGCATTGGACCTCTGCATAACCACGCACATATGAGAAACTAGTCGAGAGGGAAAGTTTGACCTATGTGTCATGTGAACCCAGGTTTATCCACACTGCAAATCCAAGTTCATGCTTAACTGTTTTGGTTGCTATCTTCTGTGAAACCTGAGCATACTGTAATTGTCTATGTCATGTGTGTTATAAATGTGGGTTGTTGTGGCCATGCATTCCCTTGGATGAGTGTGATTTGTTGTCGTCATATGTTCCTTGTTGAGCCTTATTGTTTTCCTCCTTGTGCTGGAACAAAGCTGAAGAAGCAGGTTATCAGGACTATGTGCAACACTCTCTCCAGGTGAGGGAGGTGGTTGTGGTTGAAGAGGCATGTTGTCAGGCCTGTGAGCGACTCTCTCCAGGTGAGAGAGTACGCGGAGGAAGTGAGAACTAATAGAAAGGGTCTTGTAGCTTCCATAGAGCTCGAAGAATTCTGGTCTGGCCTGTTGTTGAAGCCCAAGGTAAGGGAGGTTAAGCAGCCGAAGGACTGTCCTGTGTGATAGTGAAGGTGTATACTCTTGGGGTGGGAGAGGCATGTGGGAAATGAGAGTCTATGAGAAGTGGGCATAAGTGGCTCTTGGGAGAGAATCATTCCTCATAAACTGTGTGTCTCCCTATTGACCTTGCCTAGCCTAGGATTCCCTTGCCCAGTGGAGATTAGTCCTAGCTCGGGGGTGACCTATTGCTGAGAGTGATGAGCAGCGCGGTCTAAGGATGGGAGGTTTGTGGAAGGTCTGCACGCAGTTGGTGGTGTTATTCCAGTTGAAATATAAGTATAATTTATGTGATTAATTTTATGTTAGGCATAGTTCTTGAATGTGATCATGTATTCGGTAGAAAGTTTGAATTGTTGTTAATTCTAATTAATTCTAAATGGTAACAGTAACTCTGTGTTAAATGTGTTAATTTGATTTAATGCATATTTTATATGTATGAGATTGTTCCATGTAGTAGCATTTCCTGATAGTGGGGTTGATGGTCGGGAACGTTACAATATGGTATCAGAGCATGGTTACAACACTGAGCTTGGATGGGCCATGTTAGTGGAATTTGAAGCAAGAGTTTTGGAAAGAATTGTTGTCGAAGTAGACAAAATTCTAGTTCAGATCCAAGGTTTCAACGTCGAACATGGATGGGATGGATAAGTGGTCTTTGGACCCAAGGTTTCAAGAGGAAATTGTGTCTAGAGGACCAATTTCGAGCCTCGGAACCTTCCTGAGTGCCAAGAAGTTACCTTGGTCATGTTACGAAGCTTAGGAGGAGTAGCGGCATTATAAAACCACGACATAAGTGGTATTGGGCCGTAGAGTAAGGTGGACCTTAGGATCTTTTCGGGAGAAGGAGAATCCTTCACGACCGTCAGGTCTAATAATGGTGTGAGGCAGTTAGCCGTGAATTCCTTTGGAAATCTGCAGAGTAACAGAGTTTGTTTTTCACCGTAGGATCTGTTCAGAAGGAAGGGAAATTCCTTGCGACTTTTGGATCTGGGAAAGGTGCAGAAGAGTTAACCCGGAATCCCTTCGGACTTCGCGAATTTAGTGAAGTTTGATGCCAGAAACAAGAGAAGGGTCAAAGCCCAAAGCTCCGAAGTCCCGGGAGAGATCTACACTATAGATCTAGGGAGAAGAGCTTAACTGTTGGATCAAGCCAATGTTAAAAGGTCAAACACAGTAGTGAAGGGCAAAAGCTCCCGAAGAGTCGAAGTAGTGAGTCATGATGATGTCACTTGGATTGACATGGACACATGGGTTGTGTGCCACGTATAAGTGGTTTCTGAACCCGTGGAAGATTGAAATGGTATTTGGAATGTCACGCATTTCACCCATCTAAATGGGTCGCGTATCAGCCGCCAGTATTCTGCCATCTGTCTCTCCGTATGAGCATGGTTAGTGGGGTTGAGGTTACATAACGAAGTTAAGGGTCCGAGGACCCACACTAGCATTGATATACATCAAGATCGATGGCCAGAAGGAATTGCGGGAATCCAAGTTGCACGAGAGTTAATTCTCCAAGGCGGTCCCACAATCCAAACCACGGTTTCACTGAGGGGTTACGTGTCAGTGTTAGAAGAATTGCAGGACTAAAGGCGGGTTTCTCCAAACCATCATTTCATGCCCCCACAATTGGAAAACATTAAGTGATGTGATGTAATGATGTCACCAAAGGTGATTGGGAATGTTCGGAGATTAACAGTTCGGATGTGTGGATGCGAGATCCTTTGAAGCTCCAAAGTCCCGAAGATCCGAAGACCCGGAACTCAGACACCTGAGGTTCCATATTAAGTGTCAGTCGTCATATGTTGAGTAGATGTGGATGGTTGATTCACCCTACTTTGTGAGTTCAGTAATCCAGAACGTCGAGAGATTGTTGTGTGGTGCTTTGAAATCTTCTGAAGCTGAAGGCTCGAGTAAGCATCTAGTGATCTAGTGCTTGGTCACGACCTGTGATCGAATGGGTTGGGGACTAAGAGAAAGGGGCTAGTGCCCGAAAATGATTACAGAGCAGAGAAGAGCTTAGAAAGAAAAGGAAATCTGAATGTTTTCTTAAATCAGATTGGTTTGAATGTGTAAACTGGTGAAGTATTGAATAAGTTTCAATTGTTTATCTTCTTTGATTTTCCAAGTGCAAGCAGTGCACATTGTCCGTAAGGAGTGCATTGACAGAGGTAATTTAACCTCAGATAAGCTCAGGAGAGATATTGTTGAACCTTCCTCAACAGAAGTGCAAGGAGTGCACAGGAAGAACTCTGTGTTGAGTTCAGAGAGAGATAGAGTCACTGAGAAATCTGTAGGGCTCTGTCAGGCAGGCATCGAGTGAGTGAAAGTGTGCACAGAGAGAAATATTTGTCAAGTTCAGGGAGAAGAGTATCAGAGGAAGATACTCATAGAGCTATTGAACACTCTTTAGAAAACACTCAGCAAGGTGTTCTTTGAGCAGAAGGTTGCCAGAAGGGAACGTAGTTTTCCTTTGAAAGGAAATAGAAGGGTCGAGACCCTTATGAGACTGAGTAAATCGAAAAGCTCAGAAGAGATAATGCAAGGAGTGTGTGGGAGATGGACTCATTATAAGTCTTAAATCTCAGAAGAGATAATGCTTACGTGAGCAAAGACGAGACCTGATAGACGGACTCGAAGGAGGAGCAAAGGTCGAAGCCTTTGAATACTTAGAAAATATTCTAAGTTAGAAGATATCTGAACTATTGGAGGTAGATCTCGATCATCTGTTTAGAAGCATCGTCAAGATTGTGAGATTGACGGTCACCTCGCATTGCATGGATAGAAGGTGCTCGAGCTTTAGGAAGTCGAGGGCAGGCCGCAATCCAAACCATGATTTTGGAGAAAGGACGCATGTAGGCTCAAGGTGAATTGCGGGATGAAAGTTAGTTTGGTCTCAAACCACCTTTCAGCGTGCCCGCAATCACGTGTTTGCATGAGGTGCCTGCCCAAGGTCACCTCTAAGGAGGAGCCAAGGAAAAGGGGAGAGTGGACTTGCTAAAGTCCCGAAGTCCTGAAATGATTTGGGACTGTCCGTCATCAAGGAGGACAGGTGGCGTAAGATCCACAACTTTGGAAGTTTGTGGACAAGGAGGAGGAGAAACAACCGAAGTAAATATTGGTCGTTGATTTGAAAGTGGACGCGTGGCACCAGATCTGGAACTCCGAGTACGGAACACTCCGGAGGAAAGAAAAGGGTGAAAGCGTTGAAGTCCTGAAGGAGATCTCGATCGTTGATCGAAGAGGAGGTCGAAGGACGATTGATCTGGTATTGGTCGGAAAGAGTCGAAGACCCGAAGTAAATCAGGGTCATTGATTTGGAGAGGAGGCGTGGCAGAAGATCTGTCACTCCAAGGAAATTCACTCTAGAGATTTGTGTGTGTGGAGACGTGAGAAATCCCAAAGGCCGGAGAGCCGGAGTTCATCAGAACCATCTGATTTTTGAGGATAGGTGTCAATAGATCTTCCACTCCGGAAGATTTCCGTACAGGAAAAGCAGATAGTTGAGAGTTGAAACTCCCAAGGGTCGGAGAGTCGGAATCAAACGTAGCCGTTGATTTGGAAGGGAGCTACATGTCGACAAATCGTGTATATATGGGATCGCATGTGGAAAGAGGATAGATAGTATCCATTGATCACGGATCATCGTCGAAAGTGAGAGATCGACGGTCAGGAAGAATTGTGGAGCCAAAACTTGCTCAGATGTTATAAATCTGAAAGCGGGCCACAATTTATACCATGGTTTTAACAAAGTGATACATGGCAGCCGAAGGTGAATTGCAGGGCGAAAAGTGGGTTGTCCTAAAGCCACTCTTTCCCGCACCCTCAATCACACACTTATGTGAGGTCATAGCCCAGGGCCATATGAAGGAAGGGGCCAATACAAAAGGAGCTAGCGCCTGAAACTTGGAATTTCACCAGCGTGCAAGAAGAGCTCACGGGTTCCATAGAACCTACGCCTAAAGGAGAAAAGGGGGCCTGTGTATAATTTTTTTGGGTTCAATCACGAGCCCGAATAGTCAATTTGACTCAAAAGAGTTGAAGATCATTTGAACGAGAGGTTAGCAGACCCCGTTGAGGTGGGGGCACTACGTCGAAAGTGCTCGGGGCAAGAATAATCATGCACAGTGATCACAATGAGAGCACAAGATGATTCAGGAATCCAGGAAGAATTAAATACTTCTGGGATCAGCAAGAAAAAGTTTTATAGGGAGAAATAAGTTGTTGCAATTTCTGTGGCAGCAAGTATGTTATGGCTTGCTGGGTCATCCAGAGGAAAGAATGCTTGCATGCTGCAAGTGTTGTTGGCGATGTTGTTGCATAAGGAGGGAATCAACAGAGAGATGAAGAGTTGGTTATAAGTTTGATAAAAGAAGCATGAAAGATTCTACTGCCATCAGACTTTCAGGTAGTATAAAATTTATTAATGGCAGTCATGCAGGTATGAGTTTTTATTACTCTTTTTGCATAATTGTTGAAAGGAAATTTAGGTAAGAATTTCCTCAGCCAGAGTTATTATATAAAATCACATAATTATATTATTGAATGCATACCACTGGATGTGGTAAAGGCTGGAGGCATGTATTAATTCAAAGCTTTTTAGCTTCTGAATGCACACACTGACATAGTAGAATGTCATGTTAATTTGGTTATGGGGTAATAACCAAAGAATTAAAAGATAAGAACTTGTTATAAGAATGAATGTTAGTAAATTGGTCATGTATGAGACCAGGACATGGTTGGGTATGGCAAGGTACGGATATGGAAAGGTTATGAGCCACACAGGTACTAAAAGCTTCCTACCTTTAAATAAAACTTGGACTGCAACCTTTTTGCTAACACTAATGTACACCACATAATTACATTCCTTGTGTAGTGTTCGGGTCGAAAAGGAAGGCATCCAATTAATT
>ML793190.1:138970-156957 GCA_009831015.1 Picea engelmannii | reverse complement strand
CTAAGAGTTTATCAATGGATGGAACATCATGGATCTACAGCCACTCGGTGCTTTCAATGAGGTTTAATTGAAGCATGTAACAAGGAACACTAAGCTGAATGCTTTCCTGAAGAAACTCTATGGAATAGAGAAAATGAGTTTCAGTTGCAGTATGGAAACCAGAATTGGTGCTTGAAAGTAAAGTTGGATAATGGGCTTCCAATAGCTAAAGCTTGGAGTTTTTGAAAAAAAAATTAATTATATATGTGTAAGTAAGTTGCACTGAGGACAGTGCAAAAATAAGGGGAGGGGATTGTAATACCCCAAGACTGAGCCCCTGCTGAATTGTAATTTTTCTATAGGCTGGTGAGCCGAGTGGTTATAATATGAGAGGATTATGTGTTTATTAGGCTGGTGAGCCAGATGCCAAGGCCAGGAGCCTGATTTTGTATATGTAATCATGCAGATTATTAATAAAATATAAACATCGATGCGTGTAGACCGGCCACGAAGAAAGAGTGATGGGAGACTAAGCTTCCACAAGGCTATGTAAGGGAGAGGGGGTTGAAAGGTTGGAAGAGGGGCTAAGATTGAGGGCTTAAGTCCTTGAATAATAATTTATTATTATTCCAAAGTGGTGTGAGAGGTATATTTTTTATCCTAAGTTCCTGGAAAAGGGAATGCATACTTGATGGAGTGCATGCAGCTTCATGGGAGACATGTCTCGGCCCAGGCACATGCAATTTAACCCAAGAATTGAGCCATGATGGGGGTTCATCCTCCATTCTTCCATCCATTGCCTGAACCGTATTGCCTCTACGTCTGATCTTCGCATACCTCACACAGCTTTGAAACCCGAAACCATGAGGCCAACCTGTGATGTTTTTCTGAGAAGTCGACACATCCTCAGTTTGAACCTGTTGGACCTCTACGTTGGACCTCTGCATAACCACGCACATCTGAGAAACTAGTCGGGAGGGAAAGGCCGACCTATGTGTCCTGTGAACCAGGTTTATCCACACTGCAAATCTGAGTTCATGCTTAACTTTTTTGGTTGTTGTCTTATGTGAAACCTAAGCATATCGTAATTGTCTATGTCATGTGTGTTATAATTGTGGGTTGTTGTGGCCACACGGTCCCTTAGCTGAGTGTGATTTGTTGCGGTCATTTGTTCCTTGTTGAGCCTTACTGTTGTCCTCCTTATGTTGGAACAGGGCTAAACAAGTAGGTTGTCAAGCCTGTGTGCAACACTCTCTCCAGGTGAGGGGGTGGTTGTGGTTGAAGAGGCACGTTGTCAGGCCTGTGAGCGACTCTCTCCAGGTGAGAGAGTGCACGAAGGAAGTGAGAACTCCTAGAAGGGGTCCTGTAGCTGCCACTTAGCTTGGAGAATTTTGTTCCAACCTATTGTTGAAGCCCAAGGGAAGGGAGTTTTAGCAGTCGAAGGACTGTCCTGTGTGACAGTGAAGGTGCATACTCCTGGGGTGGGATAGGCATGTGGGGAATGAAAGTCTATGAGCAGTGGGCATAAGTGGCTCTTGGGAGAGAATCATTCCTCATAAACTGTGTGTCTTCCTGTTGACCTTGCCTAGCCTAGGATTCCCTTTCCCGGTGGAGCTTAGTCCCAGCTCAGGGGTGACCTATTGCTGAGAGTGATGAGAAGCGCGGTCTAAGGCTGGGAGGTTCATGGAAGGTCTTCACGCAGTTGGTAGTGTTATTCCAGTTGAAAGATAAGTATAATTTATGTGCTTAATTTTATGTTATGCATAATGCTTGAATTTGATCATGTATTCCGTTGAAAGTTTGAATTGTTGTTAATTCTATTTAATTCTGAATGGTAACAGTAACTCTATGTTAAATGTG
Source organism: Picea engelmannii (assembly GCA_009831015.1). Taxonomy (NCBI): domain Eukaryota; kingdom Viridiplantae; phylum Streptophyta; class Pinopsida; order Pinales; family Pinaceae; genus Picea; species Picea engelmannii. Next base: position 155,118 of record ML793190.1, on the reverse strand, counting down.
TTAATTTGATTTAATGCATATTATATATGTATGAGATTTTTCTGCATAGTAGTGTTGCCCGACAGTGGGGTTGATGGTCGGGGATGTTGCAACACCATACTTGTTTCTCTCCCCTTGTTTTACCAAGTTGATAATCATAATAGACTACCTAGGTCTTTTTCTTTCCTTTTTCCAGTTGGCCTTCTCCCTAACTCTTGGAAGTTTTGGCATAACTTTTTTCTAACTTGTTTCCTAACCTCCCACACTCTTGGGGGTAGATTCACAATTGTCCTCATGGGCAACAATCACTTTTAACCTGGTGGTTTCTATCCCTTTTTCACTTTTCCCATGCAATAAATTATTTCTCTTATCATAGTTGGGTTCTCTCATCAATTTATCTCAAGTAATTTTTAAATAAAATAAAATTAAAAATAATGTTTACATAAATATTTATCACCATCAATTATTTATGATGATCAAAATGTTAATCAAAGTTTTTCCCAATGTCATAACTCAATAATCACAATCACTAAAGATTATTCAATTATTTAAATTGGAGGGATATTACAATGACATGTTGCACCAATTAGGCATGGAATAAGAGAAATGGAGAATGAGTTGTTCGAAATAAAGACTGGGCATGAGATCACAATGGCCCCCGTGAGGGAATATATTGAATATTGGTTAAGAAAATACTTAATCAAAACCACCGATCCAAAACAACAAGAAATGGTTGCAGCAATTATGCCACCTCAACCAGGACAAGCATCTACAAAAGAGACACCTTCAAGAAAGTAATGAGTTCATAAAAACTTTCCATCACAATGAGTCAAGAAACAACCCTATTCCTTCCCTTATTATCATTCTTCTACAATCATTTGTCATATTGCCTTATATTTCCCAGTGATCTGTGAAACTCAAGTTGATCCTTGATTGTTCTTCCTATTTCTTCCAAGTCTTTTGATTTCATGGTCTGCAAGAGCCCCATCCCAATCCTCTTTGAAGGAAAAACACAAATATTTTATTTCAAGACATTTGCTTTGTATTTTTTAAAGACAAATATTATTTTTAAAGTTCCCAAAAAAAAAATTGGGATATTACGTTATTGCAATATCATAGACTTTCATATCAAACATGAGATTTCAAATTTGTATCTATCATAAAAAAAATTGTGCCTAATCAAATGATTATTTAGAGGTCTTTTCCATATGAGGTGTGTACTTTCTTGCTTCCCTTCCTTGAATATTGGCACTGCCATGATGAATGTTGTGATGGAAATGTCATCCTATTTACTTTCATACTATATTTGTTTATGGATTTTGTAATATGTTGTAAATAGTTTCTTTATCAAAATATCCTTATTTTGGCAAAGGAAAAAGGAATCTCTCATATCAACATATTTGGAGATTCACAACTGGTCATTTCATGCATTAATGGACGAAAATCACTACACACATACACACTTCAACCAATCTTAGAGCACATAAAAGGCTCTTTTCCTTCTTCACTCACACTTATTTTTCCCATGTCTACAAGATCAAAAATAAAGAAGTGGAAAACCTCTCAAAGGTTGGCCTAAACCTAGACCAAGGTTGTTGGAAGATCTGGGAAGAAGGCTTGTTTGGCACCTCTGAATATTTTCACAACAATTGATCCTCTTTCTAATTTATCTCCATTCTGGGATATCAAAATTTTGGACATCTTGTATGCAAGCTCCAACTAGCTTGGTATTTCAACTTTCTCTCTCTCCCTGAGAGAGATGCAGTACCTAACCAATTTTTTTGGTTCTTATGTGTAATATAATGATGATAAATTAGATTGGGACCTATCTTTGGTCAGCATGACAGGTTTTGGACAATGTATAACAACATTCATTTTTTTGTTCAACCAGGCCAAAATAATGTTTCAGCATGTACTGATGTAATTTTATCCTATATCAATCAAATTACTTTTTTTTCCACCGATTAAAAAAAAAAAAAACTTTGTTGAAATACGTAATCTTATTTCAGGTATTCTTGCATGTGAATATTCATTTCAAATAAGTGTGGTCCTTCTCCGACATTGCTTATATTTTTGCATGCAATTTAAAATAGAGGAGTACCACCTCTTCAAAAATGTAGGGGGGTTTTATCCTCGTGAGGTTGACTTAAAGACCGTAAAACAATCTTTCATATCAAGATGTACTCAATTGGCTCATAGCTCAACTTACCATCCTCAATCCGATGGGAAAACTGAGATTGTGAATAAATGTCTAGAAGGATATCTCCATTTCTTTGAATTTGATAAAAAGACACAATGGGTCAAGTGGTTTCCCTTGGTGGAATGGTGGTACAACACATCCTTCCATACTTCATCAAAAATGTCCCCATTTCTAGCACTCTATGGATATCATCCTCCATCCATCACATCACCCTTGAGAGGGACTGCAAAGGTTCAAGCAATGTAGGACCACATAGGGCACCAACAAGAGGTTCTAAAATTATTGAAGGACAACCTGGTTATGGCACAAAATAGGATGAAACAACAAGCAGATCAACATCGTAGTGAAAGGGAAGTTGAAGTGGGGTATTGGGTATTTATGAGGCTACAACCATACAAACAAATGTCCCTCAAGCAATAAAATAAGGAAAATAAATTATCACCCAAATATTATGGCCCCCATAAGGTTTTGCAAAGAATTAGAAGTATGAGTTATAAATTGGAATTGCATCCATCTTCACATGTACATCTAGTCTTCCATGTTTCTTGCTTAAAAGAGGTAGTCAGAAATAAGATCTTGGTCCAAATAGTTTTACCAGATATTGATGAATAAGGGAAAATCATACTAGAACCAAAAAGAATCCTTGAAAAAAGGATTAAGTAATTGAGAAATCGAGCAAATATTGAGTACCTTGTCAAATGGAAGAACCTACCAGTGGAAGAGGTGTCATGGGAAGATGAGTTATTCATACAAAAACATTTGTGGTTAGTCAAGTATTGAGGACAACACTTGTTTAAGGGGAGGGGAATGATAATCCCTAGACAAAGACCCAAGTTATGTATAAAATCCCTTATTTGGCCCTAGACATTGAATTATTACATTTCTAGTGTTATATTTGTATGTCAGCTAGAACCCTTCATTACATCCTTTCATTATAATTGTACCCTTTGTCTCCTATATATATGCCAAGGAGACCTAGTTTTAGGATCATCTTATCACATATCATATTGTTCTATGAATTGGATATCATAAAAGGAGGTTTCCCCCTCGAAGTGCATTGTATTCATTGACTTCTTATCATTTTTAAGGCATTGGATCATAACAAGATGGGAGCTCAGTTGTCGCATGCTCTAAACATTAAACATGCACGCTTATCTTTTGTTGGCACCTTTTTTCTAGGGTCACTATGGGATAGTGGTTTCTTCTTGTATCCATCTCATTTGGGTGTTTTTCAACTCTGTAATTAGTGTTTTGGTGATTTTTTTTCCATTTCAAAGCTTGTTAGGGGCTAGAGAACTTCCAGGGGAGGTTCCCCCCTGGAGAATGTATTGCTAATAGAGCCTCTTTCACTCTTTGGTTGGATCTGAGGGGGAAGTTCAAGACATCAAATAGATTCCCATCGCATCTCTTCCACTTTCAAATACAATGCTAACCACTACCACAACCACGTGCCAAGTTAAATGCTTGACAAGTGACTCATACTTTATTGGCTAAGGAATGGGTTGTAGTATATATGTGCTATTGTGGGTTAAACACCCCTCCTTTTTTAAAGTAGCAAGAGTGGGTAGTTGATCCACCTTTTATTGTTTTCCCTTTTAACATGGTAGTAACTAAGTTTTGTAAATGTCTGATGAATTTGTCTTATTTGATCAATTACTAAAACTAGTTTGATGTCACTAGGGGAGGTTCCTTGAATCATATGCCTGATAGCGATTAAGGAACTCTTATAAAAATTAAATCGTATATATTATAGGATTTGGAAATGTGCATACCTTGTAAAAGATAATATGCTTATGCCATATTATTTGAAGTGATGCCAAGACTCCATGAAAAATTACTTTCTCGTTGTCCCCTGGGGTTGTAAATAGCCCCACTCACACCTACCACCCTGAGATTATTCTTAGAAGCACCATCAAAGAAGAGAAGGAATGAGGATTGGCTATCTCTTCAACTCTTAAATTATTCAAGGGTCACATGAAGCTGCTAGTGAGATCTAGAAGAGAAATGTGTTTCCCAATTTTTTAGAAAGGATGGGGAGAGATGGAACTGATCTAACCATATCTCTTCATCCTTTTACAACAACTATGGTGAGGGGTGAAAGAATCCTTTAGAGTTTATATGTTCAACTAGAAGAGAAATGGCTCTACTTGCCACCAATTCCAGCTTAGATGACTCATGCCTAAAAATCTCTCAAATCCTTGCTAACAATAGTCTCCAACAGATTTATTTAGGCAGAGAAACCTAGACTCTTTTTCTGTGATGGATTTTTTTGGAAAGAACCTTTGTATAAGTTGCACCATTTATCAAACAATCCTTTCTAGTTTTTCGATTGCATGTAGCTATCTGTTAATACATGAATAACGTGTTTCCATAATTGCTTAGAAAAATTGCATTCCATGAAAAGATGATGAGCAGTTTGTATATTATTTGCGCAAAGAGACCATCTTGAAGGGCCTTGGATTCCTCGTTTCATTAAATTGCCAGTTGGTAAAGTATTCCCATGCACCAAGGTATAACAAAATATATTTATTTTAGGAATGTCATCTAATTGCCATATTTTTCTCCATATAGAAGATTTGGTGGGGATAGTAAGATCCTCTAGTTGATGGTCATAATCTTTCTTGACTAAGCAACAAGTCGTGCCCCAACTTATTTGATGTGTGGAGGTCTAACATAATGGTGCACATCCTTTAAGATAGGATATAAATTGTTCTACCATTAAGGGAAGATGGTTTGGAGGAGAGCACGAATTGTGATGTCCCCTTCCACTTGATCATGATGGGAAGATGACTTAGTAGCCTATACGACTCTCGTAGGCTATAGTCAGTGAGGAAAAGGGAGTCAGGGGGATTATTTGATGTCATTCAGTTAGGAGGTATTATAATTCTAAAGTGACATTTAAAAGGTAATAAAGTAACTTTTAGATTAATAAGTTACTTAAACATTAGTAAAAGTGAATTTTGATCTTTAAGTAGAAAGTAGAGGGGGAATAAGGTTCATGTTGATTAAGTCAAAGAGGAAATATATAGAAGGGACACATACGATTATAAAGGAAGTGCAGTGCTCCACTTTTCTCGTTATGATTTGATTGATCTATTGTTTGAAGTGCTCTTGGAGCCAAATTTTTCGTTGGGGTTTTGAAAAAACCCTTCCATTATGGTTTTGTTTTGATAGTGCAATATCCACCCTAGCTAGACAAGGAGGAGGATCCATCTGGGACATCCATTGGAGATTCATTCTGGTATAGCGATTTTTTTTAGAGGACTATGGGGCTTCTTAGAGAGGAATGACTTCATCTTTGTACGATCGTTGGAGCTTGAGGAGGCCATGATTTGTCTTGAGGATGTCATGAGGTATTAATGGAGGATCGTGGGTTTCCTAGAGTGCTCGACCCTCTTACATTTGCAATTCCATTAGGATAGGAGGAGTCATGGAGGCTTATTAAGGGGTCGATTTACCTTGTGGCAACATCGTGAGGGTTTCTTGGAGGAGACATGAAGTTTTTGCATGCCGTCAGACATGAGAGGAGGGTCGTGAGGCCATCTCTCAGCATTTGGGAGGCTAGATTGGAGCTGGGTGGCAACTTTGGTGGGGTTTTGAGTCTTGAAGAGCCCTTGAAGGAGGGTGCACTATCTACTAGAGGAAACTGTGGCATTATTCTAGGTTTTGGTTTTCATATTGTGTGTTTATTTGATGTGTTGCAACTGCCATAACAACCATTATAGATTGTATTGTTGTCGGGGTTTTCATCCATAATAAAAATTCCCATGTTGTCTCTTCTATTTCATGATTACTTTGGATGTATGAAATATGTTTGACGAAATATATATTGTTAGAATACATGCAAATTGTTTGTAAAAAAAATTCAACCAATGTAAAACATTAGTAATGCAAAGTATATGACAAAAGCACACAACCAAATATAACATAATTGGAAAACAAACATAATATCCTAGCCTAGCAAGCATTGGGGATAACAATGGTATTAGAGTTAGTGATCTTGTCAACCTGTGAATTCCTAAAACATTGATGGTTTATAGAAGAACTAGAGGACGTGGTGGACAACCCTTCCCAAGATCGGAATCACTATAGGAAGAAAGGTTCATAGGAGATCCGTTAGAGAGTGTGCTCACGATACTAAGTGATTTGGTCAAAGTGAAGAATGAGGCGAACCAGAAACAGACAAAGGAATCCAAGAGACATGAAGGGATGGTTAGGTACTAACAATAGGCCCTTGAGGTGCTCATGCAGTTGGTGGGCCAACAAAGGAACCAACTTGATGCAGGATAGGTGGGACCTAATGGATCTCATGGAAGTGACAACATGCACATACAGGACAACCAAAGAGGAGGTAGAGCTCACACAGAGCGTAGAAATACCGATATTCTAGCACATAGCACCCCACAGACAGGGAGTAGGAGGACACCTAAGCCACTATTGCCACCATTCCTTGAGGAGAAACCTACAAGAGTGTCAATAAATGCAGGACACTTCCACACTAATCCTAGCAGAAGAGAAGAAGAATTTAATCAAGAAAGTAAATGACACAAGCAATCACACAATACACCAAGATTTTACCCTAGAAACCCTTAATCGGGAAAACTAGCATTCCTTTGAGTGTTCTACTTTCTTGTTGTCTTATTCATTCAAAATAAAAGGTTACATGTCTAACCTTGGTCCACACCTAATACAAAATCAACATCATACCCTCTTGTATAGGCAAGAACAACCATGTAGCCAATTCGTCTTACATATGCATGACCAGCAAACTACACTTACACATGCATTAACCTGCAAAAGTGCATTCTATGATCACCTTACAACAGCAGCCTTTACAACCTTACAACAAGCCTCTTTATAGGCTTTACAACAGGAAAAACCCTAAATATTGGCGCCTAAAAATGGTTACAAATCCATGCATGTCATTGGCTAAAAATCTCATAAATCTCAGGATTTTGTTATAGTCGACTCCAAGTCAGGTTTACCAATCGGCCTTCATTCGGTCTCTAATCAGTCATCTCACGCCCGCACTTCGACCTCTTGTGGATTGACTTGTCGTCGATATCTTCGAATTCGACTTTACTTGGTCAACTTCCTTGACCTTAGACTTATTGTCAATCTACCTCGACTTCGACCTGTAGTCGATCCACCTCGACTTGGACTTGTTGTCGATGTTGTCGATCTACCTCGACTTCGACCATTAGTCGATTCACCTCAACTAGACTTTCACTGCAAAGAATATAACAACCCAACATTCTCCCACTTGTTGTCTTCTTTGTTGAAACAGGAGATTCTCAAACTTCTGCTCACAGATCCAGGGAAACAATGCCCATTACCTCTCTGCACCAAGAGAACTTCACAACACTCATAGACTTGGTCAATGAGTCTGCTATATTTTCCAACGTGTCTACTTTCTCTAGTAGCACCTTGTTACTTTCCACCACATCTCTTATGAAATGGTATTGTACATCAATGTGCTTAGTCTTTGAATGATAAGTAGGGTTCTTTGCCAKAAATATTACGCTTTGATTGTCGCAACTTACCTTCATAGCTCTCTACTCAAACCTGATTCCTAAACACAACCTTTGAAGCCATATTGCTTCTTTTCTTCCATGAGTGGCTGCAATGTATTCAACTTCTATTGTCGACAAGGCTAYGACCACATGTTGTTTACTCATCCAGCTCATTGCTCCATCGAACATCTTGAAGACATATCCGTTGGTCGACCTTCGTCGATCCATATCTCCAGCCCAGTCGGCGTCGACAAAGCCATGTACATATAATTTACCACTGTCACCTCCAAGTTTTCCTTGGTAGCATATAGCATAGTCCTTCATGCCAAAAAAATACCTGAATACACTCTTGACAGTTTTCCAGTGCTCCTTTGCAGGTGTTGACATGTGCCTGCTCAACACTCCCACTGCATGGGCAATGTTTGGTCGATTACAGACCATCGCATACATTAGAGTACCAACAACACTTGCATAGGGAACACGTGCCATGTCCTCTATCTCTTCTTGTGTCTTTGCACATTGTTTAGTAGTAAGCCTTTCTCCCACTGGAATTGGCACCTTCATCGATTTGCAATCATGCATGTTGAATCGTTTCAGAACTATTTCAATATACTTCTTTTGATTCAAACATTGATTTCTAGTGGCTCGATCTCTCTTAATCTTGATTCCTAGAATGAATTTAGCTGCACTGAGATCCTTCATGTCGAACTTGGAGGATAGTTGTTTCTTCACCTCCTTTATTGTGTTCATGTTGTTTCCAATCAATAACATGTCATCAACATACAAAGCTACATATATGAAACGCCCACCTTCTTCCCTGGAATATATGCAGTGATTAGATTTTCTTCTCACAAATCCAAAACTAAGGATGTATGTGTCAAACTTCTGGTACCACATCCTTGGCAATTTCTTTAGACCATAAAGGGATATTTTGAGTTTGCACACCAACTCTTGCTTTCCCTTTACTACAAATCCTTCAGGTTGTTTCATGTAGATTTCTTCTTCCAAGTCCCCATGTAGTAATGTTGTCTTCACAACCATCTGTTCTATCTCCATATTGAATGTTGCAGCCATAGACATTAGTACTCTAATGGAAGTTAGTTTCACAACAAGGGAAAAAATCTCACCGAATTTGACTCCCTTGACTTGGGAATATCCTTTCGTTACCAGTCGAACCTTGAACTTCTCGACTTATCCTGCGACATTCATCTTCTTCTTGAACACCCACTTGCTATCAATGGGCTTTCTTCCACTGGGTAACTTGAATAAATCCCATGTCTCATTTTTGTACAAGGATTCCATCTCTTTGACCATGGTGTTCTTCCAGAGTTTACCCTTTGTCAAGTCGATTTCCTCATCAATTGACTTGGGCTCATCGTCAATGGAATTTAACATGAATGCAGAACGAAAGCCATGCAGACTGTACCTTTCAACTGGTTTTGTTTTCTCTTTATGACCTGCTTATCATCAGATTCAATTGTTCCATCTCTTCCTTAGATTCAGTCGACTCATCTGAATCATCTTCTTCGTTCCTCAATTCAAATTGCACCGTATCATGATTATTCTTAGTCTGAACAACTTCCTCAAGATTGGATTTACCTCCAACTTCTTTGAAGACCACATCTCCATTGTACATTTTTCTCCTTGATGCAGGATCCCAGAGCTTATATCCTTTCATCCCTTCTTTTTATTTGATAAAAATACATTTGACTTCCTTCTTGTCTATCTTGCTCCTCTTTTCCTTGGTAAAATGCACAAATGCATCACATCCAAATACTTTGAGATGTGCCACCGACAGATTCTTACCATACCATACCTCATTTGGAGTTGTGTCGACTAGCGTTGACGAAGGAGACATATTCACCAGATATATTGCAATCTCGACTTCCTCCACCCAGAATTATTGTGTGAGCCCAACACCACTGAGCATGCTCCTTGCCTTATCCATCAACGTTTTGTTCATTCTCTTGGAAAATACATTTTGTTGTGGGGTGTATGGTGTGGTATTTTGGTGTGCTATGCTACACTGCTTACATAACTGATCAAATTCACTTCCACAAAATTCACCATCATTGTCAGTCCTCAACACTTTCATCCTCTTCTCTATCCAGTTTTCCACAAGAGCTTTAAACTCCTTAAATTTCTTGAAAACCTATGATTTCATCCTCAGGAAATATATCCATGTCTTCCTAGAAAAATCATCTATGAAGGATACATAATATAGGGATCCACCAAGTGAAGGCATTGTAACCGGGCCAAACACATCACTATGCACTAGTTCTAGAATCCCATTTGCCCTTGTCACTCCATATGGGAACCTCACACGACTTTGTTTCCCATATATGCAATGTTCACAAAAGTCGACTTCTAAACCACAATCATGAAAACCTTTGACCATACCTTTGCTCTACATAGCTCGAAGTCATTTTTCTTCAATGTGTCCCATCCTCTCGTGCCATAACCTGGTCGGGTCAAATTCATCATGTCTTGTCGAGTCAGTTTGAACTGACTTGGCTCGATTCGATTCGATTCAAGTCACAGTCGAGTCGATTTCAGGAGAAACAATGATATTGCATCCATTTGAGTTAACATTCCCTAACATCTTGTACAGGGTACCATTCCAATATCCTTTCATTAATACCATCGCACCTCTGGCCATATTACACAAATCCTTCTGAAATAGAGTATGCACACCTGCATCACTCATCTTGCTAATAGATATAAGGTTTATTTCCAAACCCGGAATGTGTAGCACACTTGTAAGGGTTCTTTTCCTCCCATCCTGCAGTGTCAGTCGGACTCTTCCCATCCAACAATTCTAGTTGTCGAGTCGTCCCCCAAGAACACATCACCCCCTTCATATTGTTCATATTCAAAAAACCATTATCTATGTGGTGTCATATGATAGGATGCTCCTAAGTCGATCAACCAAACATATTAATCTGACTATGTACTGGTCGACGCCAGGTACACATCACCTCCCTTCTCTGAGGCCATCTTTCTCTTAGTCGAATGCTTATCGTTGAATCCAACACTGCCTTCGGTTGCCTTCGACTTACAGTCCTTTTTATAATGCCCAACTTTATCTCATTTCCAACATCTTCATGTCAACTAAGCTGGGGATTTAGATCTACCCTTCAACTTGAAATTTCTACAGGAGAATATGCCTTTATCTCTGTCTACCGGTCGACCTCTCACTACCAGAGCATCTTTGGTTGATCCTTCCATGTTCTTTCTTCTAATTTCTTCTGACAACATAGAAGTAACCATGTCCTCTAGTGCTAGTGTGTTTTTATTACTCCCAATAGCCACGACTAAGTTATCCCACGAGTCTGTCAAAGAACATAAAAACATGATACATTTCTCCTCATCAGTGATCTTTATATCCAAATATGATAATTGGCTTAACACAGTGTTAAACGCATTTAAATGCTCAATCACCAAACTTCCATCACTCATCCTCAGAAGATACAGTTTATTTCTAAGAAACAACTTATTTATCAAATATTTTGATTGGTATAAGCTTCCCAGCTTGTCCCACAGTTTCTTGGCCGAATATTCACCCGAGACATTCAGCAGCACCGAATCTGCAAGACAAAGTCGTATCGTACTTCTTTCTTTTCTTTCAAGTTTCTCCCATTCTTCCGTCAACATGCCTGTCGCCTAGGTACCTAGACATATCATTGTCCATTGTTTTCAATCCACAAGAAGATCTTCCATTTTAAGCTTCCAAAGCTCAGAATTATAGCCATTGAATCTTTCTATCTCTATTCTAGAACCATTTCCCATTCTTTATCGTTATCTTTAAAACAATTTATGACTTACGACTCTTATTGTACCTAGGGTTTAGTTCTTAGATTCAAGATTTGAAAATCAAGATCTGATATACTCACCAAAACATTACATCGCTCTGATAACTCACTTGTTAGGGAAAACCTAAGCTCTAATACAACATGTCAGGAAATGCAGGACACTTCCACACTAATCCTAGTAGAAGAGAAGAAGAATTTAATCAAGAAAGAAAATGACACAAGCAATCACACAGTACGCCGAGATTTTACCTTGAAAACCCTTAACCGAGAAAACCATCATTCCTTTGAGTGTTTTTCTCTCTTGGTATCTTATTCATTTACAATAAAAGGTTACATGCCTAACCTTGGTCCACACAAAAAGCCACAATTGACATCATACCCTCTTGCACAGGAAAGAACAACCCTATAGCAAATTTGGCTTACACACGCATGACCAACAACCTACATTTAATCATGCATTAACCTGCAAAAGTGCATTCTATGATCACCTTACAACAACAACCTTTACGACCATACAACACACCTCTTTATAGCCTTTACAATAGGAAAAACCCTAAATATTGGTGCCCAAAAATGGTTACAGATCCATGCATATCATTGCCTACAAATCCCACAAATCCTAGGATTCTATTAAAGTTGACTCCAAGTCAGGTTTACCAGTTGACTACCAGTCGATCATCTCATGCCCATAGTTTGACCTCTTGTTGGTTGACTTGTCGTCGATATCTTTGAATTTGAATTTACTCGATCGAATTCCTCGATCTTCGACTTGTTGTCGATCTACCTCAACTTCAACTTGTTGTCGATCCACCTTGACTTTGACTTGTTGTCGATGATTTCAATATACCTCGAATTCAACCATTAGTCGATTCACCTTGACTAGACTTTCACTGCAAAGAATATAACAACCCAACAAGGAGCACAGAGGCAATAGGGACAAGATGATGATTTTACCACCTACTTGAGGGAGTACCAAACATCAAGAGAAGAGATCTAGGTAGCCATGTATTACCAAGACTACTACAACATCAAGTACATGAATAGGCCTAGAGAGTGGAATAGAGAAGCACGAAGCCAACATAACTATGATCTTTTATGCATGGTGGGAAATTTATCCATCCCATATTTTGACGGATCTTCCAGGAGCACAGCCAGAGCTTGGGTACAGACATTTATTTCCAACTTAACCCAATGAATGAGGCAGAGGCAATTAAGTTTTCCACCCTACACTTGGATGGAGAATCTCATGAGTGGTGGTACCATGGTCTAGTGACATTGGGGCATGCCAACATCACATCATAGGTGGACTTCACCCAAAGGTTGATAGACAGTTTTGACAAGAAGGATCTCAAGATCCACTTCATGGAGTTGGCAAAGTTGAGACATATAGGCATACTAGAGGCATACATTACAGAGTTCTAAAGGATGGAAGTCATGGTGATAGACATCTCTAAGAAGAGATTAGTGATTCTATTTATGGAGGGTTTAGTCGAACCCTTGAGAGGGTGGGTGAAGGCCTTTAGGCTAGCCACACTACAGGATGTCATCATGAGGACCCAGAACATAGAGGACACAGTCCCCAAGAAGGCACCAACGAAACCCTTTATTTTGTAGAAGGGTAAAGAGATGAAGCTTCCCTAGAAGCCATGGATATGGAAGGATAGGATGGATGAGGAGTCTTGGAGAGAGTTGTGAAGGAAAAAGATTTGTTATAGTTGTAAAGAAACTTGGGAACTGGGTCACAGATGTATGGTTAAAGGTAAGGTACATTATATATAGGTGCTTTCGGATGAGGAGGATTATGGTGAGGATGAGACAACACACATACAAGGCAGTGGACAGAGCAGTGATGAGCCACCACACCTTGAGATTACATAATAGGCATAGTTACAGGAGGATGTCAAGGGAGTGACCATCGCCACACTTCCAGGACTCCCCAAGTATTATACCTTCGAGATTAGAGGCATTTTGCAGAGACAGAGAGTTACATCATTGATTGATGGTGGGGCCACCCACAACTTCATCGATGCAGCACTTGGCGCTAGGAGACACATTACCACAGAGGACTTTGAGGGGTTCAACATGGTGGTAGCATATGGGTACAACATGACTTGTACTCAGAGGATCAGAGGACTAGATGTGAAATTGGGAAATTATACATTGACCGATGACTTCTATGTAGTGGATTTGGAAAACACCAATGTGGTATTGGGATTCCAGTGGCTATACTCACTTGCAGATTTCAATATGAACTATCATATCATGAAGAGGGAGTTCTTGGACACATAAGGTCAGTATGTTGTTTTGAGAGGCATGTCGACAAAAAATCCTGGGATCGTGTCAAACAATCACACAAAGGCCATCTTTATACATGGTGATGTGGCATGTGCAGCAAAATGTTTGGTCACCATGAATAAGCCATCACAGGACCGCCAACACTATCATGTGGACATACATGAGTTGATTGGGAGGCATGACAAAATGTTCAGACCACTACCAATAGGGAGACCACCTAACAGGGGATTTGAGCATGCCATTGAGTTAGAGGAGGGGGCAAAGCCCGTGATCACCATACCACATAGACATTCAAATAAGTTTAAGGACAAGATAGATAATTTCATACAATAGGTGTTGGAGATGGTGCACATTATGACTATCTCTATTCCCTTTGCTTCTTCAATAGTATTGGTGAAGAAGAAGGATGGCACAGAACAAGAATACCATCAAGAACCGATACTCGATACCCAAGATTGATGAGTTGATAGATGAGTTGCATGGGGTAGTGTACTTGTCAAATATTTATCTTCGATCAGGGTACGATTAGATACAGGTCAGAGAAGAGGACATCCACAAAACAACATTCGAATGTCACTAAGTGCACTATGAGTTTCTAGTCATGCCCTTCAGGTTAACTAACACACCATCTACCTTCCAGTAATGTATGAACCATATTTTCAGCAAGCAGTTGAGGAGGTTCTTAATGATGTTCTTTGATGATCTATTGATCTACAACAGGACTTGGGAGGAGCATTTGAGGCATGTTGATGAGATTCTTAGCATCATGGAGGAGTAGTCAATATTTTCCAAGGAGGAAAAGTGTGAGTTTGGGGTGATAGAGATTCTCTATCTGGGACATGTGATTGGCGCTCAAGGGGTTAAAGTGAATCATGAGAATATCTAGGCGATATTAGATTGTCCCACACCCAGAAAAATTACAGATTTGCAGGGGTTCTTCGGATTATGCAGCTATTACAAGTGCTTTGTGAAAGTATTTTCACAACTTGGTGCACCATTGACGAATATTACCAAGAAAGGAGCATTGAAATGGCCAGAGGAGGCACATGGAGAATTTGACAGGATGAAGAAGGCAATGAGTACTTTCCCAATGTTAGCACTTCCAGACTTCTCTCAGCCATTTGTGTTGGAGTGTGATGCATCCATAGAAGGGATAGCAAGGATATTGATGCAGAATCAACATCCTATAGCTTTTGAGAGTAGGAATATGAGGGAGCTAGAAAGGCTCTACTCCATTTATGATGAGGAGATGTTGGCCATCATGCATGCATTGGCCAAGTTTATACAATACCTAGTTGGATGACGCTTTGTGGCGAGGACTTACCACAACAACGTGAGGTATTTCTTGGAGCAGAGAGACTTGAGCGAAAGGCAACAAAAATGGGTGAGTAAGTTGTAGGCATATGACTTTGACATTGAGTATGTAAAGGGAAAGAAGAATGTAGTTGTTGACACCCTTTCCAAGAGACCTGCAACCTTCTCCATGATAGAGATCTCAGTAGACTAGAAGTCCATTCTCTTGGTGGAGTACTCCAAGAATACATTCACCTGTGAACTGGTGGAGGGAATTATTCAAGATGATAGGTACAGAGTAGTGGATGACAACATCTACTACAAGGATAAGATCTATCTTGTCCCTAATTCCACACTCAAGGATAAGATTTTGAGAGTAGTACATGACGCACCATTGGCAAGCTACCCAGGGTATCTGAAGACTTACAAGCATGTGAGGGAGAGATTATCTTGGAAGGGTCTCAAGGAGGATGTGTTATGGTATGTGAGGGAGTACATGACTTGTAAACATAACAAATTGAAGCTTACACATCCTGCATGTATGCTTCAGTCGTTACCTATTCCCAAGTAGAAGTGGGAGAGCATTTCCATGGAGTTCATTACAGGGTTGTTGAATGTACATGGCAGGGAATATATATATTTTGCACTTCTTTGTCATTCCTGTAGAGTATAACGCATCTCAGGTGGTGAACATATTCTTCCGGGAGGCATTCAGACTGCATGGTCTTCCGATATACATAGTTAGTGATCGTGACATCAAATTTCTCAGCACATTTTGGTAGGAGTTGTTTAGGCTATCAGGGACAAAGTTGACACCTATTACTTGTTGAAAAGTCAACAAGAAACATGTGTCTAATTTACTTTTCCATTAAATAAATTGGACAATAAATACTAATCTATTATCTAATTTATAACTGAGTGATTTGAAGTTGTAACATAGTTATAAGTGTAGTTAAGTGAGTTAAGCTCAGTTGTACTAGTTGTAACTAAACTTGCACTAGTGAGAGTTCAGTGAATTAATTATTAATTAATTCAAATCAGTGAACTCACATGCAA
>ML793190.1:118740-135252 GCA_009831015.1 Picea engelmannii | reverse complement strand
AAATTTGAATATCATAGAGACTGGATTGGGGTGAAGGATAATCCCTTTCTTGTTGAGAGGGAGTGTTGAAAAGTCAACAAGAAACATGTGTCTAATTTACTTTTCCCTTAAATAAATTGGACAATAAATACTAATCTATTATCTCATTTATAACAGAGTGATTTGGAGTTGTAACAGAGTTATAAGTGTAGTTAAGTGAGTTAAGCTCAGTTGTACTAGTTGTAACTAAACTTGCACTAGTGAGAGTTCAGTGAATTAATTATTAATAAATTCAAATCAGTGAACTTACATGCAACTAAAGATTCACCACGGTTAACTACGTGCATGTCAGATCTAGTGGAGACCCAGTTGAGATAATAGGTGAAAGGGACAGTTTGGCTATCAGTTGTGATTTGAGTGAAGTGAACTCATGAAATCACACATGCAGTGGATATGCTCATGAGCATGTGAAAAACTAGGCAATTCGAATTCATTGTGAGAATTCTAATTGCAGGGATTGTGCAAAGGAGGCAAGAATTTGGACACAGAAATTGGCACATGTATTTGTTGAGTTTTGTATGACAGTGTGAGACGATTGTATTGTAATGAGAGCTCTTGGATTGGAGTTTTGTATGAGATTGTTTCATGATCCATGATATACATAATATAAAGATAGTGGGGTTTTTAGCTTTACGCTTTCCCGAAAAAACTTATGTGTTATGTGTTCTTGATATTTCACTTTGTGATCGTGGTTTAATTTCCGCAAGATTATTAGTAGAAGCGATTCTGTATTTAACAGTGGCATATAATTGTTAGATCAGGAGAATCGCAGGAAATACTTAATTTGTATTGAAATTTCTACATTACTAGCTACCACCCTTAGACGGGTGGGCACACAAAGATAGTGAAAAAGTGGATTGAGGGATACATGCAGAACTATGTGGCGGGCCAACAAAGGATGTGGATAAAGTGGTTGCATCTTGGGGAGCATTGTTATAATATCACTTATCATATGTCCATTGGGATGAGTCCATTTAGAGCATTCTATGGCTAACACGCTCCATCATTTATGGATTTGGAATTTTAGGAGAGTAGGGCCCCCAAGTGTAGATTTTAACTTTGTACAATTATTTACTGCAAACAGATTTTCAGTAAAAGAACAGAAAAGATACAATCGAAAATACACACATTACACAAAAAAATTTCCCCTAGAAACCCAAACCGGGAAAACCAGCATATTTTATATTCATCCACACCATACATTGTTTACAATACAATATACATATAGGATCCAATGACATCCAAAACCCTAATCCAATGACTCGGATTAGTCAACAATCCTAATTCCTTAACTAGAAATAGAAAACCATCAGCAAAAAACCATGTGTTGAAAAACCGCCCAACAATGGACACAAAAATCAAGGCGACACAAAAATCGAGGCAAAAAGGCGACGCATTTCATGAGGAAAAAAGGTTCTAGTCGTGCAAAGAATATAACACATACCCAATGTTATCCCCATTTTGTGGATAACTAAGGAGATTATGTCTCGAGGCCCTCAGGTTGCAGATATGGAGTGCTGGGAGACTACATGACTAGCAATGTCCTTTTGCAAAGATGGAGACCCTTCTCACCACCACAGAGGTTGTAGATTTTCAGATGGCATCCACTACATCAGCTGGCTTCCTGAAGGCAATGGGCCTTACTCCATGAGGTACAAGTCAGTATTATGGTGAGCATCATTTGAATAATTAAGGCATTTAAGTATGGTGTATCTTAGATTGCTCTAGATTTCATGGTATATGCTTGGACATTATGTTTTTTGCCCTGCTTCACCTTGGTGGTTAACATTGTGCCTAGTAAGTGGTCTTCCTTGGGGATGGGTTTTCTACTAGGAACTCCCTTGAAGAGCAATTGTATCGTTCCTGACCATACTTACCACTTTCCATCACTATTTCCCCCATTTCCTTATCTCTTGGGATTTTAGGGTGTATTGACCCAAGAAGGGTTCTCCCTCATTCTATGGGAAGAAGGTGTTGAAGGTCTAAGGGATTGATGTTGGGTAAAAGATAAATCCTATATATGAACCTTTTATATGCTTCGCCCAGGGATCACCCAAGAAAGCAATGAAATGCTTATCTTTGAGAAAAGGGGGACCCACAATAAAATATGATTAAGAATGCTTAAATGGTTAGTTGGAGGATAGGAGGTCTCATCACGAGCCGGCCTATCATGTCCACAGATATCTAGTGGTATGACATTACCATCATATGGTCACCAAGCCAAGGTAATGGCTCTCAGTTGCATGGCTAAGAGAAAGGGGGTCTCAGCACGAACCAACTTTCTCATTTCCACTAGGTGTTTGTGGGTGACATTGCCATTATTTGGACACCACGCCAGGGAAATGGCCTTCAACCTTTCCTTAAATTTATGAAAGAATGAAATAATGGAAAAATAATGGGCTTGGAAAAAGTGCATTGTGGACGAAGGTACCACACACCCTCTAGAAATTCACCCATGAATGAGACACTACAACCTCTTATATGTTATGAGCCCTATGCCCATTGAGTCTTGACCCTAACCACTTCACCCACTTTACATCTCTTGGAAACTCTCCTTGACCTAGGAAAAGATATACCCAAAAGGACACCTCATCAACCCTCCCATATTCAATCTTGACAAGTGGCATAATGTCTTTCAACACTTAATTGTTTGACATAGTGATCTTTGATGCACATGCTTATGTGGCTCATTTATTGTTTGGATTCACTTATCATGATGTTATTACTTGAGATCCTTGGAGGGTGTGCTTCTTTGTCTTTGCAGGACCTACTTGGTGGATATTTTTGGAAGAACAAGACTAGCTTGGGCTTCCATGGGGCTTGAAGCCCACAAGTGGATGCCAAGGGCCCACATTTCAGATGAGAAATATCAAACTTGGAAGGCCTAGAAAATTACTTGGACGACATAACTTAGGCCCCACATGCGAAACATTTTTCCTAGGAGAGGAAAAACGTCACTTCTAGAGGCATGACATCACCTAAGGGGGTTAGGGCTTGGTGGTGAGGTGGCATACATTGGCACAAGGACCTTTTGAGGGGCTTGAGCCTTGATCATGAAGGAAGTTGTTTGGATTCTTGACATGTGGTTTTGGGAAGCCTCTATACTCTCCTCCATCACCAATGACCTCCTCCTAGTGCCAAAACATCCCCTAAAGGGGTGACATCCATATGAACTAGGGTTTTACTTTGTGCAAAAGTGGAAATTAAAGTAAATTGTTTAATATTACTTTGTAAAAGGGGAAAGATTAGGGTTGTTGACCCCTAGTATTGTGGTTTACCCTTAATTATGTGGACAAACTATCTTAGTGACATTTTGTATAAATAAGAGATCATAAGATCTCATTTTAACATAACTCTCCCTCTTGTGAGAGGTAGTTGGACTGGGATTTTTGCTCACTTTGGCTAGTTCTCTCTCTTGTGCTCTTATTTATGGTTAGTTCTTGGATTATTGGTTGATGGAAGTGATGCGCTATCCTTGGAAGACTTTTTCTAGCTTTTATGGTGGGTTGTCTTAGCTTTTTCCTTAAATTGGTAAGCCTTTTTGCATTGTGCTATCATTGTTATTCAAGTCAAGGTCATTTTGCTAGAGCTTGGTGGGAAGTATAAGGGCGTACACCCCCACCACAGTTTCCATCATTTTATGCTTACTTGTTATTGGTTTAAACAAGGGTTTGCCAAGAGAAGTATAAGGGCATATGACATACACCATCTTAGCTTAAACCCTAGCTAGAGATACTTGCCTTGGGGAGTAAAAGGATTTACACCCCCAAGGAAGTAGTACCTCTATCTCTTTCTTTGATTAACTCCATTAACCCCTTTTTTAAAAGGCACTAGTCATTTACTTGTTGCATTGGAGAAATAAATTGATGCCTTGGTAAATGTGATTTTTTCAAGATTTAAATCTCTCTCTTTTAGATAATGATTTTGATGCCTTGGGGATTCTTCCTCCCTTAGGGTGTCCTCTTTCTCCAAAAAATTATCATTGTTGTACTAAATTATTTCCTACAGCCATTAGGTTGCAGAAAACTCTAACCCTAAGCGCTAATATCTCACAAACTAACCCTAGAATAACCCTCTAACTTTGCTAGTTTAACCTACTAACCTAGGTGCATTTGTTGGGCTAGATTTTGGCACTTTTTGATGGTCATATTTGTTGTTGTACTTCATTGAATGCTACAGCCATAAGGCTGATACACTACTACAGAAATTTACTTTGTGGCAACCATCTTTATTCAGTCTTAGAGTATTATTTTCGGTCCACATTGGTTACTAGTTTTATTACTAACATTACTAACTAATCTAGACCTTTTACTTGTTGATTTTGATATAATATATTTCTCATATAACTACTGCAAAATAGGGATAGTAAGCTTAACTTTTTGATCCTCTTGATATATTTCTTTGCATTTGAATTTTTCTTGTGTCTCGGGAAGGTACAATCATCGAATAAAGCAACACATCCTTTGGGGCAACATTACTTGGTCAGCAAGGCATCTCCCTTTTCCTCTTTTCCACTTAGTGTATCGAATTCTAGGGGGCTTTCCATTACATTTTCCTTTCTTCTTTCCTTTCCCCTAGGGTCTATGGGATCGCCTCCCAGGAGTGACCGTAGTCATCCCCCAAGCGGGACCTACATTGAGGTGAAATTGGGTGTAGTATCCCATAGTTATAACACTTGCTTTTGTGGTTGGGTAGGGCTTTGCCCAACCTACAACTTGTGCGATAACATTTTGGCGTCGTTGTCGGAGAGGATTTTGAATCCTCTTCTGAATGCTAACAACACTTTGAAAATTTATCCCAAATCCTTTTCCCCTAGCTTTCTTGGTGACTCCACCCAAATAATGTTCCCATTCCACTCTTGATGAACTCTCCTTGAAGTTCATCTGGAGACTCCACCTTCCGTGAACCCACCTTTCCATCCTTTGATGCGCATTAGTCTCATCTAGCGACTCCATTGAGGCTTTACCCTAAGTGATGAACCATGGCCTCATGGAACTTACCATGGGAATTCCATAATGTGTATCCTTCTCTGGATATTCACAATATCCCTGGATATCCAAATCATTTCTCTGTTGAGTGGAGGAAAAATTTCCCTAAATTTAAGGGTGATCCAGCTCTAACAGTCACCTGTGTCATGAATTATATGAAGTATGCTTCGAGCTTAAATATTTTACATTGGGATGTGCTAACGAAACTTTTTGTGTCTTCATTTGAATCAAGTCAAAAGGATTGGCTCGCACACTCATGTGATCCAAAGAGTATCCTTCTTCTACAAAGCTCATTGAATAATTTCTCATGCATTATCGGCCAGCTACTTAGAGTTTTCAAGTTTCTTTCCAAGACCTCAAACACACTATGTTCAAAGAAGGTTTCTCGATCGATGATAAGACAATAGATGAAGAAGTGCTCGAAGAACATACTCATGAAGACAAGCTTGAAGAAGATCCAGATGAGACATGTGATCAATATGAAGTGTCTTCCCTTCCACTCGATGAAGACACCCAAACTTTTGCTTCTTTTGCACATCAAGAAGAGAACGTGATGAGTTATAATACTTTTGAAAACTTTGACGATGCTTTGTCCCATGATTGTGGAGATGAAGAAAACTGCCAGAAGGATATCGATGAAGTTTCTCTTACAGAAGGCATGAGCAAGACATTATTATCCATTGTCCCTTTTGAAGAATATGAAGTTTTCTAGTCTTGTGAAGAAGTAATCAACAACCATGATACAGATGAAATCATGAAACAACCCCTAGATAGATTTAATGATCACATCGATGATTTCATACAGACTGGGAGATGCAGATGAGATTTGGGTTGCTTTATTTTTAACAGAGATCCTATCTATGAGAATGAAGGCACATCTCGGATAAAGGATACAAAAAACATTTATTTAGAGGATTTCTTTTTACATCTGGATGATCCATATATCTGCCAACCTGATGATATGGTTACAGATTTGTTCCATCCATTCGAGGATGACCTAACACATCATTTTCAGGATGATTTTCAACCATCATACTCAAATTTTGATAGACACTAGGTTGTGGCCCACCCAAAGCACTCTAAGGTCCATACTACCAAACAAAAGTACTTTCATGTTGAGACCTTTTTTGGGGATTTGCAGATAAAGTAGCGACGTTTCTTGAATCTGAGGGAAGAATTTTCCTCTAGACATGAGATTGTACCTCACCGCACTTCCCCTTGTTTGGAAAATCAATATGTTTTCTTGGGATCTCTTATCCTTTCTCAGCCTTCAGGGAGTAATGATTTTCTGAGTGAAGATGAAGATGAGTCGTCGTTTATATATGGTATCCCTCTTCAGAGATGGATTGATCAAGCTTGTGGCTACACTTTATGTCAGGATGATCGGGCTGATGGTTTCTCTTTCCAGCAGAATTTCCTCCCTCCCACCCATCTCCATGAGTTTTATTTCACGATAGTTTATATGTGTATTTATACTCATTGTTATTATGTGTTGGACTTATCTTTGTTGTTTCACATGATTAAGCATAGGGGGAGGTATCTTGATGAAATGATGAATAGGTGGTTTCAGTGGTGGTATCACTTCACCTAACATCATCTATCACCAGATCTTCAAGGCCCTAAGGCCCCAGATAAGTAGGAAGGTCATCTTTCTTTCCCCTACATTTGCATATTGATTGCTCATATTAGTTCAGATGCATTTCATTTTCATTTTTCTCTACTTGCGTATTGATTTCATGTTTAGTTTAGAAATTTTTGAAAAAATGTCTAAATTTTACTTTTGTAGATTAGTTTCTATTCTGGATTTCTATATATATATGGATGAAGGGTGATAGCACCAACCCAGACGCTTTGATCCCTTTGTCTAAGTTTTTGGTGGGCACGGGTCTACCAGTAGATGTTGCGGTTCTCATGCACTCTACGACGAGCACATGTCCCCAAGTAGGATACATATGTTATCCCCATTTTGTGGATAACTAAGGATATTATGTCTTGAGGCCCTCAGGTTGTAGATATGGAGTTTCGAGAGACTAAATGACCAAAAATATCCTTTTTCACAAATGGAGACCCTTCTCACCACCACAGAGGTCGCAGATTTTCAGATGGCATCCACCACATCAGCTGGATTCCAGAAGGCAGCAGGCCTTTCTCCATGAGGTACAAGTTAGTATTATGTTGAACATCATTTCAATATTTAAGGCATTTAAGTATGTTGTATCTTATATTTCTCTAGATTTCATGGTATATGCTTGGACATTATACCATTTTCCTTGCTTCACCTTGGTGGTTGACATTGTTCCCTAGTAAGTGGTCTTCATTGGGGATGGGTTTGCTACTAGGAACTCCCTTGAAGAGCCATCGTACAGTTCCCGACCAAACTTAACATTTTTCATCATTATTTCCCCCCATTTCCTTATCTCTTGGGATTTTAGGGTGTATTGACCCAAGAAGGGGTTGTCCCTCATTCTATGGGAAGAAGGGGTTTAAGGCCAAGAGGGATTGATGTTAGGTAAAAGATAAAAGACTATGTATGAACCTTCTAGATGCTTCTCCAAGGGATCACCCAAGAAATCAATGAAACACTTATCTTTGAGAAAAGGGGGACCCACAATAAAATTTGATTAAGAATGCTTAAAAGGTTAGTTGGAGGATAGGAGGTCTCATCACGAGTTGGCCTATCATGTCCATGAATATCTAGTGATAGGCCATTACCATCATCTAGTCACCAAGCTAGGGTAATGTCTCTTAGTTGCATGGCTGAGAGAAACGGGGTCTCATCACGAGCCAACCTTCTCATTTCCACTAGGTGTTTGTAGGTGACATTGCCATTATCTAGACGCCACGCCAAGGTAGTGGGATTCAACCATTCCTTTAATTTATGAAAAAATGGAAAAATAATGGGCTTGGGAAAAGTGCATTGCGGACGAAGGTACCACACACCCTCTATAAATGCACCCATGAATGAGACACTACGACCTCTTGTATGTCATGAGCCTTATGCCCATTGAGTCTTAACCCTAACCACTTCACCCACTTTACATCTATTGGAAACTCTCCTTGACCTAGGACAAGATATACCCAATAGGACACCTCGTCAACCCTCCCATATTCAAGCTTGACAAGTCGCATAATGCCTTTGAGCACTTAATTATTTGACATAGTGATATTTGATGCACATGGTTAGGTGGCTCATTTATTGATTGGATTCACTTATTATTATGTTATGACTTGATATCCTTGGAGGGTGTGTTTATTTGTCTTTGCAGGACCTAGTTGGTGGACAGTTTTAGAAGAACAATCCTAGCTTGGGCTTCCATGGGGCTTGAAGCCCACAAGTGGATGCCAAGGGCCCGCATGCCAAATAAGAAAGATCAAACTTGGAAGGCCTGGAAGATGACTTGGATGACATAACCTAGCCCCCACATGCCAAACATTTTGCCTAAGAGAGGCAAAAAGTCACTTCTAGAGGCATGACGTCACCTAGGGGGTTAGAGCTTGGTGGTGAGGTGGCATACATTGGCACAAGGACCTTTTGAGGGACTCAATCCTTGATCATGAAGGAAGTTGTTTGGATGCTTGACACATGGCTTTGGGAAGCCTCTCTACTCTCCTCCATCACCAATGACCTCCTCCTAGTGCCAAAATGTCCCCTAAAGGGGTGATGTCCATATGAACTAGGGTATTACTTTGTGCAAAAGTGGAAATTAAAGTAATTTGTTTAATATCACTTTGTAAAAGGGGAAAGATTAGGTTTTTTGACCCCTAGTCTTGTGGTTTACCCTTAATTATGTGGACAAACTATCTTAGTGACATTTTGTATAAATAAGAGATCATAAGATCTCGTTTTAACATAACTCTCCCTCTTGTGAGAGGTACTTGGATTGAAATTTTTGCTCTCTTTGGATAGTTCTCTCTCTTTTGCAATCGTTTATGGTTAGTTCTTGGATTATTGGTTGATGGAAGTGATGCGCTAGCCTTGGAAGGATTTTTCTAGCTTTTATGGTGGTTTGTCTTAGCTTTTTCCTTGAATTGGTAAGCCTTTTTGCATTGTGCTATCATTGTTATTCAAGTCAAGGTCATTTTGCTAGAGCTTGGTGGGAAGTATAAGGGCATACACCCCCACCATAGTTTCCATCATTTTATGCTTACTTGTTATTGGTTTAAACAAGGGTTTTCTAAAAGAAGTATAAGGGCATACACCCTCTTAGCTTAAACCTTGTCTAGAGATACTTGCCTTGGGGAGTAAGAGGATTTACACCCCCAAGGAAGTAGTACCTCTAGCTCTTTCTTTGCTTGACTCCATTAACTCCTTTTTTAAAAAGCACTAGTCATTTACTTGTTGCATTGGAGAAATAAATTGTTGCCTTGGTAAATGTGTTTTTTTCAAGTTTTAAATCTCTCTCTTTTGGATAATAATCTTGATGCCTTGGGGATTCTTCCTCTCTTAGGGCATTCTCTTTCTCCCAAAAATTATTGTTGTTGTAATAACTTGTTTCCTACAACTATTAGGCTACAAAAAACTCTAACCCTAACCGTTAATATCTCACAAACTAACCCTAGACTAACCCTCTAACTTTGCTAGTCTAACCTACTAAACTAGGTGCATCTGTTGAGCTAGATTTTGGCACTTTTTGATGGTCAGATTTGATGTTGTACTTCATTGAATGCTACAGCCATAAGGCTGATATACTTTTGAAGAAATTTACTTTGTGACATCCATCTTTATTCAGTCTTGAAGTGTTGTTTTTGGTCCACATTGGTTACTAGTTTTATTTCTAGCATTACTAACTAGTCTAGACTTTTTACTTGTTGATTTTGATATAATATATTGCTAATATAACTGCTACAAAATAGGGACAACAAGCTTAACTTGTTGATATACTTGATATATTTCTTTGCATTTGTATTTTTCTTGTGTCTCGGGCAGGTACAATCATCGAGTAAAGCAACACATCCTTTGGGGCAACATTACTTGGTCAACAACGCATCTCCCTTTTCCTCTTTTCAACTTAGTGTACTGACTTCTAGGGGCCTCTCCATTACCTTTTCCTTTCTTCTTTCCTTTCCCCTAGGGTCTCCAATATCACCTCCCAAGTGTGGTACCTACATCAAGGTGACATTGGGTGTAGTATCCCATAGTTATAGCACTTTATTTTGTGGTTGGGTCGGGATTTTCCCAACATACAACTTGTACGATAACACCCAACACCAAGGCCAAATATTGGTTTTAGGAGAGCCAGGACATCTTGAGAGTCTTGAAGGAGAACTCACAAGTCACCCATAATCAACAAAAGATGAATGTAGACAGGCACATGGTAGAGCGTAGCTTTGAGGTTGGGGATTTGGTCTTTCTGAGCTTGCAACCATACAAACAATCCTCACTGAGGAGCAAAGTGATTCAGGAGTACTTGGTCAGATGAATAGATTTTTCCACAGAGGATGCCACTTGGGAGGGAGAGAATATCTTACAACATCTCGGTTTAGAGTTGCTTGGGGACAAGCAATCTCAGGAAGGGGGGACTGTGATCTCGCCTTCCACTTGATCATGATGGGAGGATGACTTAGCAGCCTATACGACTCCCATAGGCTATAGTCAGTGAGGAAAATGGAGTCAAGGGGATTATTTGATGTCACTTAGTTAGGAGGTGTTATAATTCTAAAGTGGCACTTAAAAGGTGATAAAGTAACTTTTAGATTAATAAGTTACTTAAACATTAGTAAAAGTGAATTTTTATATTTAAGTGTAAAGTAAAGGGGGAATAAGGGTCATGTTGATTAAGTCAAACAGGAAAGTTCTAGAAGGGGCACATAGAAGTATAAAGGAAGGGTAGCGCTCCACTTTCCTCATTATGATTTGATTGATCTCTTGTTTGAAGTGCTCTTGGAGCTAAGGTTTTTCATTGGGATTTTGGAAAAACCCTTCCATTGTAGTTTAGTTTCGGTGGTGAAATATCCACCCTAGCTAGACAACGAGGAATATACATTATGCATCTTCATTGGAGCTTCATTTCGTGTTTCTACTTTATTTTGGAGGTATAGCGATTTGTTTTAGAGGATCACGAGGATTCTTAGAGAGGCACGACTTCATCTTTGCAGGATCGTGGGAGATTTAGGAGGTTGTGATTTGTCTTGAGGAGGTTGTGAGGTCTTATTGGAGGCTCGTGGGATTTTCTAGTTACATTTGCAGGGCCGTGATGATAGGAGGAGTCATGGAAGCTTATTTAAGGGTCGATTTACCTTGTGGCAACACCGTGAGGGTTTCTTGGAGGGGCTGTGAAGTTTCTACAGTATGTGAGATAGGAGAGGGGGTTCGTGAGGCCATCTCTCGACATTTGGGAGGATATATTGGAGCTAGGTGGAAACTTTGGTGGGGTTTTGAGTCTTGAAGATCCCTTGAAGGATGGTGGATTATCTACTAGAGGAGACAATGGCATTAGTCCAGGTTTTGGTTTGCATATTGTGTGTTTATTTGATGTGTTACAACTACCATAGTAATCATTAGAGATTATATTTTTGTTGGGGTTTTCATCCATGATAAAAATTCCCATATTGTCTCTTTTATTTCATGGGTACTTTGGATGCATGCAATATATTTAAAGAAATGTCTATTCTAATAATACATGCAAATTGTTTGTAAAAAATTGTCAACCATCATAAAACATTAGTAACACAAAGTATTTGATAAAAGAACATATCCAGATATAACATAATTGGACACCAAACATAATATCCTAGCCTAGCAAACATTAGGGATATTACACATATTCCAACCTATCCATCTTCCCCCACTGTACCAAGAGGAAATATCATGCAATGAGCATTTACCTTGAGTATCCAACCAATGTTTTAGTGGTTGAAGTTACTGGATTGAGTTTAGTGGCTATTTCCCCATAATATTATCCATCCACTAGTCAATTTGACACACATTCCCAGGAACCTGGGAGAGTTTTGATTTTAATATGGGAATGGGTACTTTCAACAACTTCCATATTGGTGATCCTTCCCTTATTGTGGGTGTTTATTCTAAACAATGTTTTGGCACCCATTGCAAGATTCATCAAAACAAGATCTTTTATTCCAAGTCCCCCATGTGCCTTCGGTGCTCTCACCATTGCCCAATTTACCAAATAAAAACGACTATTATTGATATCCAACCACGTCAGAGAAATTTCATTATTTCTTGTGCAATTTGATACTTGATTCTGATAGGAGATAAAAGAGTTGAGTATTGAAAAACATGTAAGCTGGAAAAACATGTTTGGTGAGAACTAGGCACCCTGTTGGTATGATC
Organism: Picea engelmannii; assembly: GCA_009831015.1. NCBI lineage: Eukaryota > Viridiplantae > Streptophyta > Pinopsida > Pinales > Pinaceae > Picea > Picea engelmannii. Next base: position 122,934 of record ML793190.1, on the reverse strand, counting down.
CAATGCACACTCCACAGAGAAAATTTAGCTTTGTTTTTTCTCATCACTTTGTACCACAAATGAGAAGAAGAGGAATGCAGACAAATAGGCATGCCTAAATATTTAAAGGGGGGGGGAATTTCAACATGAGGAAATTGAAAGATACTTAAGATGGAAATAAGCATAGTTTTATTCACATATCATTCCATGTGTAAATATAAATCTTGTTGTGAATAATCATACCTCCTAAGATTTGAATGTAGAGGTCTAAGATTTTATGAAACCTTCTCGCCATTATAGTTGAAGCATCCCCTGGTAATAGTGTGTCATCAACAAACTGAGAGTGATTGATACTCTTGACTCCACACACTATTTTTAAACCTAAAAGATTTTCATTATTATGTTGAGCTTCTAGTATCCTGCTAAGAAATTCAATCATGATAATATATAGGAGAGGAGACAAAGGAAAACCTTGTCTTGTTAAGATTAGTGTTGTTATTAGATTAATTCCAATTTACATGAGAATTCAATGTATTTCCAAAACAACAACATAAAGAGGATCACTGAAAGAAACACAATCACAAGGTATGCAACATTTTATCCTAGGAAACCCTCATGGGGGGAAAACTCAACAAAAACTTCCTCAATAATAGATTGCCAATACAATGCCAAGGCTAAGACCAAAACACAAAGAATAAACCAAGACTGAGCATGCGCCTCTCTTCTCCTTCCTCCTGCAACTCCAATTGCCTACAAGATATGTGCACTAGATGAGTGAGTGTGAGTGTGTATAAGTGAGGCACCATCCTCACATATAAATACTAGTTGAGGAGGTGCTAGGGTTATGTCTCTTCACTTAGTAGAGTCGAATTCTTCTAGGAGTTGTTAAAACCACTTTATAAACACTAGGGGTTGACTTCTCAAATACCACCATATAAATATGGTTTGACCAATCCACAAAAGGGGATTTGGTATTATACAAGATTCGACATGATCAATTCACAAAAGGGGATTTGATATATAAAATAATAACTCAAATATAATTAGAATATTCTTCGAAGTTACAATATTTCAACACTCCCCCTTAACGAGAAGGGTATTCTACTGACATGACCCAATACAACATCATCAAGAGAAAGAGAGGGCAACATCATCATCATCATCATCATCTAGAACACTGACTAACACAGCTACAAATCATCGAAATTTTTTCTCATCATCAATATCATCATCATTCACAACATGGAGTTGGAGTAACATCATCATCATCAACATGAAGCTGAAACATCAACATCAATAGCATGAAGCTAGAACAACATCATCACCAACAACACAAAGCTAGTACAACATCATCAACAACACGAGGTTGAAACAACATCATCAACAACACAAGGCTATAACAACATCATCAACAACACGAGGCTAGAACAACATCATCAACATATGGAAACATAATGAGGCGGGTGCAACAACAACATTTCATGGTACTCTAACAAACCATCCTTACTGTACCTTCAGGATCTGCCCATGAATCATAAGATTCCCTAGGATATAAAATCCTAACAAGCTACCATGTGGTACTCTAATAGACTGTCCTTACCAAACCTTCGGGATCTGCCCAAGAATCATAAGATTCCCTATGATATAAAATCCTAACGGAGCTACCACAACTGGCATATACATGCACAGGTACTCTGACAGACCGTCCTTACCGGACCTTCAGGATCTTCCCAGGGATGATCGATCCCTAGGATATAAAATCCTAACGGAGCTACCCACTATTGATCATGATACCATAGTATCATTAGCATCACTCCCCCTTTCGAGGGAGGTCCTTTCGGAAAATACCAAGCTTGTCTCGGAAATACTCAAACTTCACATGAGATAGAGGCTTGGTCAACACATCTGCAACCTGCTCATCTATGCCAACATATTAGAGCTTTACAACTCCCCTCTGCACTATATCATGAATGTAGTGATACTGGATCTCTATGTGCTTCAACTTATCATGGAACAATGGGTTCTCCATCATATTTACATAACTCTGGTTATCACATAGAATCATGGTGGCTTCCATCTCCAAATCGAAAAGACATGTCAATAACTTCTGAAGCCATATGGATTCACAACTGGTGGAACATGCTGCAATGTATTTTGTTTTTTTCTGCACTGAGAGCAATACTAGATTGCTTCCTGCTTTTCCATGAATTCATGGCTGACTCCAAACTGAAACATCATATCGAAGTGCTCTTCCTGTCTGAAGCACTTCAATCCCAATCTGAATCAATATAGCCATACATTCTAAAGTCGTAATCTCCAGTATAACAGAGACCATAATCCAATGTACCCTTAAGGTATCTCATCATATGCTTTGCATCTACAAGGTGAACACGTTTGGGCTCCACTAGATACTGACTCAAGGTGTTCACAACAAAGAATATATTTGGCCTGGTATTCATCAGATACATCAATGATCCAATAATATGTTTGTATAGAGTAACATCAACCAACTCTGACGAAGTATCAACCAGGAGTTTCAAATTCGTTTTCATGGGTGTGTTCATGGCTTTACATTCTAACATGTCAAATCTCTTCAATATTTCAACTGCATTCTTCCCTTGGTTAAGGAAGATCTTCTCTGGGCTCTGCCAAACTTCAAGACCTAAGAAATAATACATCAGCCCCAGGTATTTCATCTCAAACTCTGCAACGAGCTTCTTCTTGCAATCTGTGATGAGATTTTCTTCTCTTGTTAAGAATAAGTCATCCACATATAGTAGCAATATAACTGGCTCATCATTCATAACCTTGAAGTAAAGGTTAGAATCAGCTTTACTCTTGGTAAATCCCAAGCTTGTCAGGAAACTATCAATTCTTCCATACCAAGCTCTAGGAGTTGCTTCAACCCGTATAGAGATTTCTTCAACCTGCAAACATGAGTCTTTTTATATTCAACTTCAAACCCTTGTGGTTGTTTTATATACACTTCTTCTTTAATAACACCATTTCATAAGGCAATTTTCACATCCATCTGGTGTAACTTCTACTTCATTTTGGCTGCAAGAGCTTGATGGTTCTGATAGAAGTGTATCTAGCTACATGAGCAAATGTTTCTTCATAGTCAATACCTTCCTTCTGAGAAAATCCACCAGCCACAAATCTTGCCTTATGTTTTTCAATACTTTCGTCTGTTGCATGTTTTATCTTGTATATCCATTTGGAAGATACCACATCTTTGTTCTTTGGTCTTGGAACTACTTCCCATACATCATTCTTTACAATGGACTGGTATTCTTTTGTCATGGCGTCCATCCATTATTTCTTCTGAATGGCTTCTTAAAAGCGAGTAGGTTCCTTTTCTATGAGATCACACATCAAGGACATATAGCTGGAGAATGGCTTAGGTTTCTTGCTTTGTCTCATGGTTCCTTCTGGGGCACCATATTTCTCTGCATCTTGAATAAGTTCTCTCGCACAAGCTGGATTTTTCTTGTGAAAGGTCGTCATACGGGGAGGTTCTTGAGATTCTATCATATCATGATATTTCTAGAATCTCATAATCAAGGGTAACTGTAACTTCCTTCATGGGTTATGCAACTCTGGGAGCTATAGGTTCTTCTTCATATACTTCTTCAAGCTGGCATTTCCTTGATCTTTTGACTGTTGCATCTGTTGATATTATGGTAGCTGTGGGAGGTATTTACCTCCACGCGTAAACCTGACAAGGATAGAATACTTCGGGAAGCAAGAAGAAACCCTAATGAGTTGGATAATAACCTTAGAAGACTTGTCGACTCAAGAAGATAACTTATATTAGGTTATTAGCCTCCAAGAGAAGAAGTCGGCCAGAAATAATATTAAATACTGAACATACATATACCCAAAATGAGAAGTTGACCCTGGCAGTTAGCCAAAATTAGTATAAATACAGGAGGCCAGATCTCATTCTGGCAGGCAGTCTCAGAATTGCAGAGCAACACTTGTGCACACTGCAGTTGCCCAGTTTCTACGCAGGTTTGGAGGAGAGTTGTCGTTGCAGCTGCTGCAGCTAGCAATTACGCTTGGACTATCTCTTGGTTAGGGTTTGGACTATCTGATCAGATCTTGTTGGCGCGCTATCCTTTGGGAAAGGTGTGCTACCCTTTGTTTGGCTATCTAGCCTAGGGTTTGCTTCCAAAGTGATTCTCTGTCAAGGTTAAGGTGCTCGGAGGGTGG
>ML793190.1:79070-111290 GCA_009831015.1 Picea engelmannii | reverse complement strand
AGAAATAATATTATATACTGAACAGATAGATACCCAGAATGAGAAGTCGGCCCTGATAGTTAGCCAGAATTAGTATAAATACAGGAGGCCAGTTCTCATTCTGGCAGGCAGTCTCGGAATTGCAGAGCAACACTTGTGCGCACTGTAGTTGCCCAGTTTCTATGCAGGTTTGGAGGAGAGTTGTCGTTGCAGTTGTTGCAGCTAGCAGTTACGCTTGGACTATCTCTTGGTTAGGGTTTGTACTATCTGATTAGCTCTTGTTGGTGCACTATCCTTTGGGAAAGGTGTGCTACCCTTTATTTGGCTATCTAGCCTAGGGTTTGCTTCCGGAGTGATTCTCTGTCAAGGTTAAGGTGCTCGGAGGGTGGATTCGACCTATGATTGGGTGACAATAGAGATATTGTCAATGGTAAAACGAGCACATCCATTATATTCTAACAACATCTTCATTAAAGGTTACATCTCTACTGATATCAATATGATGGTAACCTGGTATGTAAATTCTGAAGGCCTTAAAGACCTCATAGTATCCAACAAATATTCCCTTCTTTCCTGAAGGATCCAACTTAGTTCTCTTTTCTTTTGGAATGTGTACAAATACTGGACAACCAAATATTTTTAGATGACTTGCTTCTAGCTTCTTTCTGGTGACATTTCTTCGGGAGTTTTGAATCCAAGTGCACTATTGATTCAAGATCTTTTCATCGTGACTTATAAAGAATTGTATTAAATGAACATAAATTAAAGTGCACCATTAAAGAAGAGAAAACTTAAAAATGAAGAGACATATGCATCAGATCTAAACACAAAAACTTGATAACAAAGCTCGTCCCTGGTGGACTACATCTCTGAGTCCTGCTCTCAAATGGGTAGGCTCTTTCATTAACTCAGCAAAAGAATTTGGCAAATACATGAATATACCTCATTCTGAAATCAAGCTGCAAAAATAATGCTCATATCAGAAAACAGACAACACCACTATATTTGTGGCGTCAAATTACCCAAAAATGACTATCTCCACGCTCTGATCCGACTCTGGCACTCCCAGGCCCAGGAATAATTATGTCTCGGTTTTTGTGCCCTCTACAACTTGCAATTATGACAGTCCTGTCTCGAAATCCATGCCCGCAAGTCCGTACGATCCGCGCCTCTCCCCTGGCTCTGGGCGGATTGTACCTTTTAAGTAATGAATACGAGCAGATATACCAAGCGACATCTGTAGCGCATTGGTTATGGGCGGAGTTGTAAAGGCGTGGGCATTGGCGGAGGTTCTGGGGTCCAATCCCACCGAACTCCATTTTGGAACGTTGGCTGTTATATATATATATATATATATATATATATATATATATATATATATATACACGTTGAAATATATGCCCCGGTAACTTTAGCGGAGTTCTAGACATCCTCCAAACTTGTGGTTAAAATTGGCATGGTATGCCAGATTTGGCGGACCCGCCCTTTTTAAAATTTGAAATTTGTTCATGGGTTAATATTGGGAATTTTCGGGATACCATGTGTCGCCTGATGTATAGGCGACATGTTTCCCACCGATAGGTCCACCTGTATGCTGACATTGTTGCCCTTTCATTCCGTACTAACACGTGATGCTTCCTAGGTGGCGCCATGTGGCGTCATCTGAGGGTGCCACGTGGCACTTTTCTATTGGTCCACATGGACCCTTGAAAATCCCATTTGCGGGTGACATGTGGCAGCCTCTGGTGCCACATGGCATGTTGACATCAGCAACCCATACGATGATGTCACCCTTCCATGTCAGCTGCTGACATCAGTAGTACAGATGATGATGTGCCCCCTTGTTCACTGGCCCTGTTTAACTGCAACTTTGATCGCGAATATATTTCAAACCGTAACTCGGTTTGACGAGTCGTTTGTGTCGTTATAAATCTTGCGACGCGCTCTTCACGATCATGTTGTTTTCACTAAGTTTTGGGAACTTTGAATTTTTTCCCTTTCTTTGTTTGTTGGAGCCATTCTGAGCATTCTGAGTTGCCTCTGTGAGTTCTGAGTTATTATTAGCCTTCTCTGAATCCTTTTTGGATCACGCCTTCCCACTAAGAGCTTTTTGGACCACCAAAAGCTTTCATCAATCGACTGGTAAGTGAGGGAAAAGTCCCCTCACTTTGTCCTTCTCAATCCACTTTGCCTTGCTTGGATGTGTGCCTTTTAAGCCTACTCGGAGATAATAAACATCACCCCTGTGTGAAGTCCTCGTCCTCTTGTCCAGGATAATATCTTCTTGTAGCTCATCCAAGTACTTAGGTGTAAACTCATCAATTGATGGTATTGAAACTTCCTAATCTCGATTCATGATCATGGGAGGTTCAAAAAGTTTCAAGTTCTCAACTGAGTAAATCTGCATATAAGGTGGAAGATCTAGACGAAAAGCATCGGTACCTCTTTTCTCCAAGATAGTGAAGGGTCCATAATGAATGGTCTTGAGTTTCTTTCCTTCACCCTTCAACCTCTCCTTGCTGATGTGAAGCCATACCCGGTCTCCAACCTGAAACTGATGATCAACCCTGTGCTTGTCATGTCGAGCTTTATACTATGCTTGACTTTTCTCCAACTGTTCCCTGACTGCCTGGTGTATCTGTTGAATCCTCTGGATGAAATTGCGGGATGCATCTCTCTCCTTGACATCTTTCCCATACAACAAGTCCAAGGGGACCTTAGGTAAATACCCAAGACAAGTCTCAACTGGAGAATCCCGAGTGAAAGAATACATGACTTGATTATACATAGGTTGGACATACAATAATTGATCACCCCATGACTTAGGATGTTTGTTGCCATATCCTTGAAGCAAATGGAGCACCATATTTTTTACCACCTTTGTCTGTCTGTCGGCCCGTGGATGGAAAGAAATACTCCTCCCCATCATGGTGTCCATGAGCTGCCACAATTTTGTCCAGTATTCTCCTAACAATCGAGACTCTCGGCCGGAGATAATGAACGTGGACAACTCGAAATGGAACCTCACATACTGGGATAACAAAAGAGCAACCTGCTTGTCACACAACCTATCCACTGCTACACCTAAGTAGAGATGACTCATACTAGACATGGGTAATCCCTTACAAAATCCACTGAAAAACTTTCCCAAGGATAAGAGGAAATAGGAAGTGGTGTGTACAGCCCTGACCTTTCAACAGTGGGATTACAAAAGTAGAACACACATTCCTTTACAATAGTGGTTACAAATACTTTCCTTCGAGGAAAAATTCATCCCTGTAAATACATTACAATTCCCAAATTCCCAAGTACAAATGAAACAAAAGCTTCTTCAGTTACATGCACTTCCCTGTAGGAAGGAAAGCGAGGTTTACTCAAATGGCGGAGTAAGTTGTCTTGTAAACAAAACTTCTTCACCTACAAACCCTGGAAGATCCCACATACATCTTTGAAGATTTAATCAATAGTATACCATCCATCATTATTGATATGAGCTAAGGAAATATTCTTCAAAATAATAGATGTAACAGTAGGAGATCTAAAAATCATGTTTGTCCTTATGACATTGGTATAGGCACTGGTCTCAAACTTGCATGGCTGTTGAAGGTTAGGTAAGGCGAGCATTGGCACAATGTCGATCTTTAAAGTGTCAAAGGTCTTCTTCTGGTTTCCTTCCCACTAAAATACTTGTCTCATCTCAAGCAATCCATTATTATGTAAAGGATCAAGAGCATTAACAACATCAAACTTATCATGGCATTCCCCTTTTACAATCACGAGTGCAGGATTCTTGTTAGTGTTTATAACTCTTTTTACTTGGCCTCAATTAACAAGGGTTGATTTGTCCTTTATGCTATGAGATTTAATGATGTATTCCACTCCATCCTTTGTAAGATGGTATTTTTTTTCCTTTCGAAAGAATATAGACTTTCTATCATACAGATAGGGACTCCCTAATACAATACCACAAACATCCAAAGGAACCACATCTAGATCCACTTCATCTATCATCTTAGAAGCAATAGCAAACCTCAACCTAAACTGCTTAGTGAGATTTAACTTTGCTTTATCAGATACCCAACCGAGAGGGTAAGGTTTATGGTGAGGTCTTGTGGTTAATTCCAATTTTTTAACAAGTGTCTCTGATATTAAATTAACTTGGGAACCCAGATCAAATAATGTGTCTATCTTCGTATGTTTCGATACAACTCTTATGTGGAATAGTGCACTTCTCCTTTTATCATCATCATGTGATCCATTTAAAGAACTTGAACATGCATACAAGGAATCTTTACCTTGCATCCCAACTGTTGTGATCCTTTCTTCTTCACATGAATTAGAACCAAGATCATGTTGCACTGTAGCAATGGTCTTTGGCTTCGCCTCCAAACTGCTTTGGTCTTAACTCTAGATGTAGTTTCCAACAATGTTCGCTATCATGACCAGTTTTCTCACAATGGCTGCAAGAGGGTTTTCCTTCTTCCTTCTTTGTTGTAGTTGTCCTCTTGTCCTTCCCATTTCCTTTTCCGTTGAAATGGTTTTTAGAGTGCTTGAATGGATTTTCCTCCTGTCTATTCTTACCCCTCCTTTCAAGGTGAGTGGCTTGCACACAAACTTTTTCAAGACTGGTGGAGTTAAACAATAGTAAAGTATGACGAATATAACTGTGAAGTGTGCCAATATACTTCGTTAACGTTTCATAGGAATCTAAAGGAATGTTTAGTGCAAGTGATTTCTTCCTAAATTCCTCTGTGAAACTTTGGACAGTTTGACCTTTACTTTGCCTTAAAGTTTGCCATTCCATCATTTCTTTATGTAAATACCCTAATGGATAAAATTGCTTCCTTATCGCTGATTTAAATTTCGACCATGAGGAAAGAAGATTACCACACTTACTTCTATCCTGAAGCTTGGTCTCCCACCATACAAGAGCGGTGCCTTCCAACCGAAGAGAAGCCAGATGCACTTTAACTTCCTCTTCATCAATACGTTGGACATGACAATACACTTCAACCTGTCGGATCCAATTATCTATCTTTTCACGATTAGCATCTCCATTAAACATAGGTAAAGCAAATTTTACATCAAGCTTTAATAATGGTTTCTTAAAAGAGGCTTTATGGCTAGAATGATGAGAATGATGAGAATGCTCAGAGGAAGAAGAACTAGAACTCGAAGGTGAAGACNCATCTCCATTAAACATAGGTAAAGCAAATTTTACATCAAGCTTTAATAATGGTTTCTTAAAAGAGGCTTTATGGCTAGAATGATGAGAATGATGAGAATGCTCAGAGGAAGAAGAACTAGAACTCGAAGGTGAAGACGAAGGCTTAGGATGATCTCCTACAACCCCTTGGTTTACTGAAGCATCATCATCTGCATGTGCTTCTTTTTCTTCCCTTTCTTCTTCATCTTCTTCTCGTAATCTCCATGCATTTGCTCGACCATTTCTGGCATGTGATAAAAGACCATGTGAAAGTTTTTCTCCTACTCATCACGCTTGTCCTCTTTTGCCATTTTCTTCCTTATGGATACATGGCCAACTTCATGATTGAAAGTCTTAAGAGTTCCTTCACCCTACTTATGCGTATCCCTAGTAAGCATTCACACTCAACAATTCAAGTCAAAGATGATTGATCTGATACCAACATGATCCACGATCTTTTCATCGTGACTTATAAAGAATTGTATTAAATGAACATAAATTAAAGTGCACCATTAAAGAAGGGAAAACTTAAAAATGAGGAGACATAAGCATCAAATATGAACACAAAAACTTGATAACGGAGTTCGCCCCTGGTGGACTACGTCTCCGGGTCCTGATCTCAAATGGGTGGGCTCTTTCATTAACTCAACAAAAGGATTTGGCAAATACATGAATACCTCATTATGAAATCAAGTTGTAGAAATAATGCTCAGATCAGAAAAAATACAACACCACTGGATTTGTGGCGTCGAATTACCCAAAAATGACTGTCTCCACGCTCCGATCTGACTCTGGCACTCCCAGGCCAAAGAAGAATTATGTCTCAGTTTCGTACCCTCTCCAACCTGCAATTATGACAGTCATGTCTCGAAATCTGTGCTCGCAAGTCTGTACGGTCCACTCATCTCCCCCGACTCTGGGTGGATTGTACCTTTTAAGTAATGAATATGAGCGGATATACCATGCGACATCTGTGGCGCATTGGTTATGGGCGGATTTGTAAAGGCGTGGGCATTGGCGGAGGTTCTGGGGTTGAATCCCATCAGACTCCATTTTGGAACGTTGGTTGTTATATATATATATATATACACACACGTTGAAACATATGCCCGCTAACTTTAATGGAGTTCTAGAAACCCTCCAAACTTGTGGTTAAAATTGGCGTGGTCCACCAGATTTGGCGGACCCGCTCTTTTTTAAATTCAAAATTTGTTCACCAGCTAATATTGGGCATTTTTTGGATGCCATGTGTCACCCAATTATTGGGCCACATGGTGCCCACCGATAGGTCCACCTATATGCTGACGTTTATGCCCTATCATTCCGTACTGACACGTGGTGCTTCTTGGGGTGGTGCCACGTGGCACTTTTCTATTGGTCCACGTGGACCCTTGAAAAGCCCATTAGCAGGTGACACGTGGCAGCCTCTGGTGCTGCCACATGGCATGTTGATGTCACCAACCCATACGATGACATCACCCTGCCATGACATATGCCAACATCAGTAGTATGGATGATGATGTGGCCCCCTGCTGACTGGCCCTGTTTGACCGCAACTTTGATCGTGAATATCTTTCAAACCGTAACTTCGTTTGACGAGCCGTTTGTGTCGTTAAAAATCTTGCGACGCACCCTTCACGATCATGCCATTTTCACTGAGTTTTGGGAACTTTGAATTTTTGCCCTTTCTCTGTCTGTTGGAGACATTCTGAGCATTCTCAATTGCCTCTGTGAGTTCTAAGTCATTCTTAGCCTTCTCTAGATACTTTTTGGATCAACTATGGGATAATCTGTTTTGGACATACACTGTTGTTCTTGGCGCTTCAGCCCATAAGTGCATTGGAAGATCTTGATCGCGAATCATAGTATTTACTGCTTCCATAATCGTTCTATTCTTTATCTCTGTTATACCATTTTGGTGAGGATTATAGGGAGTGGCGAGCTCCCTCTTAATCTCGACATCTCTGCAAAAGCTTCCAAATTCATTTGAGGTGTACTCTCCTCCATTGTCTGACTTGAGTATCTTGATTTTCCTTTCGGAGAGGTTTTCTACCAAGGCTTTGAATTCCTTGAACTTTCCAAGTAATTCATCTTTTGATTTCAAGAACTAAACCCAAGTCTTACGAGAGTAATCATCAACAAAAGATACATAGTATACATACCCGCTTAGAGAGGTTGATGGCATTGGACCACATACATCTGAGTGGACAAGTTCCAAGATTCCTTCTGCTTTACTTTCTCTCTTTGGAAAAGGATTCTTTATGTTATTTCATTGTACTCATCCCTTGCATACACCTTCATGATCAACATTTAATTCTAGTAAACCTGTAACTACCTTTCTTACACATGGTAAGGATTTGTAGTTGATGTGAGCTAGTCTTCTATGACAAAGTTCACAAGGACTCTCAATAGAGTGAGTCAAGGCTACATCTGAGTGACCTTTTAACTTGTACAACCCACCTTCTTTTGTTCCAATAACAACTGCATCTTCTATGGTTTTTCCTTTAGGCCACATAAGAACTTCACCATCTATGAATGCAACCCTGAAACCTTTCTTATCTAGAGATGAGATAGACAGTAAGTTCTTTGTCAAACCCGGTACATAAAGTACATCCTTCATTCTCATCGAATTTTCTGAATCAAGTTTGTAAGTGGATTTTTCCATTCCTTTGATAGGGTACTTATAATCATATTCAAGTGAGACTTTCTGGGGGGAAGTCCTTTTCTGTAAGGCTAGAAAGAATGTCTTTATGACCTGCCATGTGCTTAGAGGCAACGCTATCTATGAGCCAAGTATCCTCTCAAAGTGTCACAGATCCTAAGAGGGTTGAAAACAAAACATAATCTTCAATCTCTTCTTTAGTCAACTTCTTGGGTGGATCATCATCTTCGGTTGCATGGGCATGATGCCTTTTGTTATTTATCTTCTTGTATTCTTCCCTTATGGCGAGACAATTCTTAGCAATTTGTCCCATCTTATCACAATGATAACATTGATAAGAGGAGAAATCTTTTCCCATTCTTTGACCCTTATGATATTTCCGGAATCTCTTCAAAGGGTGAGATTATTTATGAAAGTGGGTCTCCTTTTCAAAATGAGACTTTTTCTTTCCTCCTTTAGCATGAGCGGCTAGGGSTTGATCTTCATCTCTTAATAGGATGACTTCTTGGTTGGCTACTCTTGCTTCTTCTTGAACACATTCTTCCCMTAAACTATCAAATTGGAGTTTCTCTTTTCTTGCACAAATAGTTTGAATGAAGGCATCCCAAGGTCTTGTGAGACCATTAAGAGTTGTCATTATAAGTTCATCTTCATCTAAGTTGTCTCCAATTGCCTCTAACTATTCCTTGAATTGAGAAACCCTAGAGAAATAGTCTTGAATTGTTTCTCCTTTCTACATCTTTGTATTCTTGAGTTGGGTTCTCAAGTTCATCTTCTGGTTGATGTTCTTTCCTTCATACATTCTATTTGGGGCATCAAACATATCTTTTGGATTATTCTTAGAAGACACTTGAGGTATCAAGTGGTCTTTAATGGAATCTGCAATTATTCTTTTATCCCTAATCATATCCTTCTTGTACTTCTCTTTGGATTCATCTTCTTCGAGTTTTGATACATTTTCTTTTATGAATTTTGCAAGGTCATTCTCTTCAAGAATGAGTCAAATTATGTACTTCCAGGCACATAAATTTTCCACACCTTCTAACTTGTCAACAAGCTTGGTGCTTGCAGACATCTTGACCTGGAGCTAGGAAAATGACTAAAAAATGAAAGTGTTTAGAAAATGAATCTGAACTTACCAGGAGATGCACTAGGCTGAGGCGAGTTGGATGGAGCTGACTGTTTCAGAAAATTCCAAGTTTTACCCCTTGAAACTTAACCTGCGCAAATCTGGACTTGTACTTTTGGTATTGGTTCTGGTTTCCTAGTTTTCTGGTACCAACCAAAACTAGAGTTTGACTTTTCAGAGTATTTGGTCGTTGAAAAGGTTCGCTCAAGCTGCCAAAAGAGGCGCTAGGGAAAGGTGCACTTCCCAAGATAGTTTTTAGTCAAAAATTCCTCTTCATCAAAAAACCCTAATTTCCTTGTACGACAACAATGACGTTTTTAGATACCCAGTGAAAGGTGCTCTATTCATTCAAGCTCTGATACCATGTTAAGATTAATGTTGTTATTAGATTAATTCCAATTTACATGAGCATTCAATGCATTTCCAAAACAACAACATAAAGAGGATCACTGGAAGAAACACAATCACAAGGTACACAACATTTTATCTTGGGAAACCATCATGGGGGAGAAAACCCAACAAAAACTTCCTCAATAATAGATTGCCAATACAATGCCAAGACTAAGACCAAAACACCAAGAATAAACCAACACTGAGCATGTGCCTCTCTTCTCCTTCCTCTTGCAACTACAATTGCCTTAAAGATATGCACACTAGATGAGTGAGTGTGAGTGTGTATATGTGAGGCACCATCCTCACATATAAATACTAGTTGAGGAGGTGCTAGGGTTATGTCTCTTCACTTAGTAGAGCCGACTTCTTCTAGGAGTGGTTAAAACCACTTTATAAACACTAAGGGTCAACTTCTCAAATACTACCATATAAATATGGTTTGACCAATTCACAAAAGGGGATTTGGTCTTATACAAGACCCGACATGATCAATCCACAAAAGGGGATTTGATCTATAAAATAATAGCTCAAATATAATTAGAATATTCTTCGAAGTTACAATATTTCAACATGTCTAAGGCCTTTCTTGGCTTTGAAGAATCCTAATGGGAACCCATTGATTAAGGGAGATATCCGAGGATTGCTAATACATGTAGAGATTCAATTGGTAAACTCAGAATAGAAACCAAATTTCCGAAGAACATCAAAACATAAAGATTGTTTGACCCGATTAAATGCATTAGCCATATCTAACTTAATGAGTATACCTCAACCACCTTTAATTTTTCCAGAAAGAATAGCCTCTTGTACCAAGATAATGTTATCCATGATTTTCCTTTTTTCCATGAACCCTCCTTGATTCTCTGATATTATCTTTTGAAGAAGGATCTTGAGTCTATGAGATATAATCTTTGTCATAATTTTATAAGAGGCATTACATAAGGATATAGGCCATAATTGAGAGAATGAAAAATGATTCTCTTCTTTTGGAATAAGAGCTAGGAAGGAAGAGTTAGATTCTCCCCCAATATTGAAAGACTTATGGACATATTTAATCATCCTAATAAGATCATATTTGATAATACTCCAACACCCTTGGTAGAAATGAATAGTGAACCCATCTAGACTCGGGGCTTTATCTAGAGCAAGTTCTGAAACCCCTTTTTTATTTCATCGTCGGATATCTCCTTAGTTATGACATAATTTTCCTCATAGGAGACCAAAGAGGGAATGTTTTCTAGTGAAGCCACTAAGTCTCTCGAGTCAACTCCTCTCTTCCCTATGTATAAATATGTGAAATGTGACAATGTTGTTTCTTTTATTTTGTGAAAGGAGGAGGTTAACTCTTTGCTTGGTGTTTTGAACTCCTTTAAATTATTTCTCTAGAGCTTAGCCTTAACTTGTTTATGAAAGAAGTTGGTATTTCTATCTCCAATTGTTAACCACAAACTTCAAGATTTTAATCTCCATATTGTTTCCTTAGCACATAGCACTTTATGATATTTATTAAAAATGTCTTTCTCTCCCTTTAACAATATCGTCGTAACATGTTCCTGCTCCAATCTCCCTTGTATTTGAATTAACTTTTTCTTGCAATATGAGATGTCCCTTTCTGATGGATTATACAATAAATTGGTCCAATCCTTAAGATATTTCTTTGTAGTTGTTAACTTTTGTTCCTAAATGTATACATATGATCCAATTATCCATCCACTCCATGATCTAAAGATGACATCTAAAGCAAAATCATTTTGTAACCATAAAAGATTAAACCTACATGGGATAGGGCCATAATTTGGAATTTCTAAAAGTTGAAGAGAGATGGGTCGATGATCAAAAGTAGCTCATGGGATGATTCTAGAAGAAGTTGAATAAGCACTCTCAAGGAAACAACTTTGAACCAAAAACCTATCTAAACAAGCAACAATATTCTTGGATCCTACCTACTTGTTGGTCCAAGTAAAACACCCCCTGATGGGTTTTATACCAATAAGATCCCCAAACGAGATCAGGTCATCCATATGATTCCTTAATGGATCTCTGACAATATTTCCCCCTCTATTTTCCTTTTGGCCCAAAGTGGTATTGAAGTCACCAACTACAATACTTCTATCCCAAAATTTATATCCTCTTAATGCTATGAGAGTCCCAACAATCAATTTTTTATGAGTACACAGATGGAATGTACATATTAATTATGTTAAAGATCTCACATGTGTGTAGATGAATGAGGCTTGTCATCAACCAATGTTGTGATTTCTAGCAAGAATTTAAACATAGAAAAGTACTATTTCATAAAGTGCACAATCCCCCAGAGGCTCCTCTAGCAGTAATGGTTTGTCCTTCACAATATTTCCAAAGTCTAATTTAGTCTCATGGAGTAGGAATACTAAGGGTTTTTATAGCTTATTCAAAAAATCCAAAATTGTACTTTATTCCTTCCTCCCATACCCCTATAGTTTCAGGAGATGATTTTCATCATTTATTGACATTTTTATGGGTCCCAATTTGAGACAGGTTATTTCCACTTTGATTCCTTGAGCTTCTGGGGTTTTAATTACTCTTTCTATTATAGGTTAATTCTCTAGCTATTTCTCCTTTTCAATTTCCTCTTCTCGCTTATCTTTAAGTGGTATCCAACCAACACTTCTATGGGTTTTTCCTTATCCTGCAGTCTCTTCCTTCTCTTCTTCCATATTTGACTCATATTTTGGGAAAACACTATACTGAGAAGGGTCATTTCCAATGGAAGGAAGAGAAGGTTGAGGAATGTCCTCTTCTACCTCATGGATATTTCTCTCCACTTCTAGTGAGGAAGCAAAGTCAAGGTTTTCATCCATAATCAGAACTTAAATGGAAGTACCAACATTATATAAAGGCATTCCTACTATTTTTGAGGTGGGAATATTGTCCCCATGTGAAAAAATTTCATACCCATTGCTTGATGGACTAGCCCTAGCTCCCTTTGGGGGTGAACCTTTGGAGGCTATTGTAGGATCTTTTGGTGGTCCTGACGTAGAGGGTTGGTTTGGAACTTGACGCAAACATGTGGGTTGAGTTGAGACGACTAAGGGTTGTGATTTCTTAGATTGAGATGCACTAGTTGATTGCTTATTGTTAGGTTTTTTCTTCTTAACCTATTGCCACTATTCATCCTTCTATGAAGGCACCTGCTCGTTGACTACATTTTTCAAACAATTTTTTGCAAAATGTCTATATTCATGAAACTGCTTGCATTTAAATGGGAGTTATTTATAGTCCATTGGTTGAATGTGCTTCTGATTATCCAGATTTAGTTGGACATCTTCAGGCAGTCCTTTTTCCATATCAACTTCAACATAGATTCTAACACATGCTAACAATCCATCTTTGGGCTCTACTTTGTCAATACAAGTACCAAGAGTATTACCAATAATTCTCATAATTTCATTATTCCAACAATGCAAAGGGAGAAAAGGTAATGTCATCTGGACTGGCATTGTTGAAGGGATGCCATTTTCTGGATTAAAAAATGACATCCATCAATTCAAATATGGTCCTTAAGTACCATAAAAATATAGTCCACTCTGGAATATTAAATCCCTGTCTTCCTTGGTTTCAAAGTAAAATGCATAAAACCCTTGGCCATAGAAGTAATGCAAGAGTTGGCCTTTGATTAACCGTACCTAATTTTTTTGAATCCAATTCGCCATGGCCTTGGGGGAGGACTAAATCCCAATAAATTACCTGATCAGGCCTTTGTCTGCAAGCTTCAATGTCATTTGATGGGCATTATTAGGTGGGAGAGGAATTTCAAGTATCTTGTCCATTTGTTTGACAAAGCGAGAAGGAGCCTACTTAACCATTTTTCCAAGGGAAGAGACTAATGCACCCCCTCTAGAGATTGGATCCTTGAAAACCTTAGACCACAATCACCAGGGATTTGTAGAGATCAACACACTACTATTCAAGCGGGATATGTCAGAAAAATTAATTGTAATGTAAGTGGCGACCCTTTTCCTAAATAATAATAATAATGTTAAAAATGTCAAATTTTATGTTTTCTTTTTAAATAAAAAAAAATAAAAACATTGAAAAAAAAATAAAAAATAAAAACAAGAAAAAACACCATTCAAAAAAATAGAAATGAACATCTAAGAAAAAATTAGAAAAACAATAGTTGAAGAAAAAAATGTTGATTGATAATTAAGAATATTCAAAATGTCAAAAGTCTATCTTGAAAAAAAGGTGTTACAGTTAACATCACTTTTTGAAATGGGAGTAAGAGCAACCACCACTAGATGTGGCCTCTAAAAAATGAGAACTCTAGAAGGTTCTCATCAAGTTGATAACTACATTATTTAGGAGTCGAACACAAACCAAGATTTTGGATATGACCAAAGTGGAGGTATCAAAGTCTGGAAACATGGGGTAATAAAGAGCCCTACTCTACCCAAAATCAAGGTTCCCCCTCAATTTTTTTTGTTAATAATCAAGAGTATAAAACTAAACTACAAATAAAATTTTGGGACACAAAAGGATTTTGCAATGTTTGGTCCAGTGGGAAAAAATCCATTGGTGCATATTTTCCAGCCATGGATGAAACCCATTAAACAGATAGATTATTGCAACATATTTAAGGGTTGAAAAGAGTTCATTTATCTATGTATGCTTGACCTCCAAAGCTTACATCTCATCCAATTTATCAATAATATATGAACTTGGCATGGCAGGGGGTTGAGTTGTTGTAGAAGGTTGCTTAGATTGAGTTGTATCTTTGAAAGAAACCAATTTGGGTAAAGAAGGCACCCTAGATCCCACTACTCCTCCACATAAATATACTACTAAAATACGAGTGGAATCTTTGCAAATATTATAATCAATCATATAAGAAGAATCCTCTAGTTGCTTACCTGTATAGAGTAGGGGTTGATGACCCATAAGGATCTCCACTTTGAGCTATAGTTTATGCTTGAGTGAATTTGTGATAGAGTTAGATGATTTTTTCAATAAGGTAATGGTCTTCCCCTTAATTGACCTCACCAAAATTTAATAAATCTTCCCATAGAAGGCACCCATATTAGAGAAGGCTAGTTGGCACTTGGAAACTCCTAGATCTACTTGAAACTCCCTTGGACTACCCAATGTTTTGATATTTTTCCTTAGATATGTCAGATCTCCCTTAGATCAAACCCTAATATGTTCAAATTTGCTTGGATATATCCTAAAATGTTTATATTTGCTCAAATTGACTCGTATTTGTGTAGTTATTCTTAGATCATTGTGAGGGAGAGCAAAGACACGTCTTTTCCTAGATTTCAACATGAGATAATTTCACTAGGCTTCGACAAGATAATAATTACAATAATAAAGGAAATCACGAGTGATAGAGAGGGTTATAGGCCAAACAAGAACATCAACATCCTAAAGACGAGGAGTAATCTACTGTCCCTGCTTCGTTTTCCACACTCCCAGTGTGGGATTAGAACACATAACATCACATTCTATCCCAATTGAATGGAGTATGGAAGCTTGAAGCTCAAGGATACCTTGTAGATATGGGTGAACGACAAGAGAATTATCTAATGCTTTCCATCTCCTTCATTTCATTCTCAACAAATTGCACTGACACCATCAACATATTTAAATCTATTCTTTGAAAGCTATATAAACACACACACACACATGGATATATATATAAATGTGTGTGTCTGTGCGTGCGTGTGTGTGCATTTTGTTTTGAGATGAAATGGAGTATGTATATCTTTAATATTCTTGCAAATTTCAATAAGACTTCTATAAAAATGACATTTCGAATAAAATTTAGTTTGTTTCCCTTTTGTGTAATACATTTTATTGATTGGATGAGATGGTAAACAACATCATTATCATATCTAAATAAGAACATTTTCATTATAAAAAATATATCCAGGGGGGTAGGGTATGTACACATTTGTATACTTTAGTAGTTAAATCGTTGCACGGAGGGGGTCCCTTATCCCACAAACAATGAGGTCTCATACACCAATTTGGTATCTGGCTTAGTCATGACCTTAAAATTAGATCATTATTATTATTATTTAGATATAAATTTAAAAAACACATATTAATAAATCTACTTTTATTTTCCTAAATTTCAATAAAATAAAATTGATTTTTAACACACATAATCCTTATTAGTCCCTACCATGGGACTATAGCAATGAGTTTGCTTTTGATGTGACGTTAATTTGTTTTTTACCATAAATTTGTTTATGCAATGTAATGTTTAACATAGGAAAACAAAAATATATTTTTGGATATAATAAAAATATTTGTGTTTCTCATTTCTAATTGGTTGATAGAATTGAAGTGTTATTGGTCCCTTCACTTCTTTCAATATGTAGAATTAATTACATAATCAAAGAATTTCACAAATCACCACATCTAAATATAAAAAGTTGTACTATGTATTTATTATTATACATTATTATATTTATATTATATTTATGTTATATTTATTATCTAATATATTATTTAGATTATATTTATTATGTAATATAATAAATATTATATAAAAATATATATTATTAAATTTGAAAGGTTTATCTTCAAAAAGAAAAATTAAATATTTTTAAAATGCAATTTGCATTTGGCTAGCTTAACTTAATTGGAAGGAAATGAAATTTAGGTTAATCCCAAAACTATACAACATCCACATTAAAGAAAAAAAGTGGTTAGAGATCCTAGTGAATATGTTATATGGCAAATCTATAAACTAAGTGTCATGGAGCAACACGTCTTCCTCCATTCCTTGTGAGTCTAGGTCGAATTCTTTGAATTCCAATCTTTCTAATAGTATAGTTATCAGTGTTAATTTATTTCATTTAAAATCTTTACAAATTGATTTCTTTTAAGACTATGAAATTAGCCCCTAGTTAACATATTGTTCATGTTTCACAGTAATCATCATCATCAATAATTATAGGGTGTCAGCTATTATTTCCATTTCCAAATGTACTTGGCAAGAACTAAACTGCCATGCAACCCTTGTTAAAAAGAACAATAAATATTCATACACTACACTATCATAAACATAAGTAAAATAAAATAATTAAATATTCATATGTACCTAAAACAACTATAAATCAAAAGGACCCACAAAATGGATGATATCAACACCAAGTGAAAATAGATGTTATAACATGTACTAAAGGATTTACATTTAAAAAATACTTTTTAAATTCACAAAACTTATGGTACAAGTAATAATATAAAAAGGTGAGGCGATGTGAAAGGTGCAACTAGGGGCAATCAAAGCCCATAGCTAAGGGCTTGTTGAGGGGTTAGTGATTGTTTTTCCAAGGGTCTCTATACACATTTATGGACATGGGCACACATGACACAAGATAAATAGTGAATAAAATGTATATTTTTTACACAGCCTTGTTAAAGTTTAGCAAGCCAAATCTAAAGTAAAACCCTTGAAAATTGATTGAAATGGATGTTGCCAATGCTACTAATTGATTCAAAGACATTAAGCATTCAAGATATGTGATCTTAACCACTGAATTTCTCTCCCAAACCAAATTTCACTAAATTCTACCAATGTCAAAAGAAAAAGAAAAAGAAAAAAAAGTTAAATAAAGTACATTTTGTTTGCTTTTTGTCTTAGTTGAAATGCACAATTTTATTTTATTTTATAATACTGAATGCTTTATTAACTTCATCAATTTATAATCTAAGGCTTCAACTCGAGGAAGATTTACACTTGAGTTGTTTGTATGGAGATGTCCATCTCAACCACTAAACCACAACCCATACTAACTTTTGAGTTTCCTATTTAATTTGAAAAACTTACTTTTTACATACACTATCTTGTATAAGGACAAATAAATATCATTTATCCAATATTGAAGGTCCCTGTGTTTTACACAATAATGTTGGCAACTCGACATCAACATGCACACGATATCGACATGATGATGAAATTATGTTGACATAGTGGTTGGTACACATAGACTCCATGTGGCACATTGACGTTACTGCTATGGCATCTACAAAATAAGTTCATATTCATTTATATGACATGAAACACAAATAAAATTCGATACAAAAGAGTAACTATATTTAACCTTATATATAAATTAACTCTTAAAAAATATAGATAAATATTATATAATAATAATAATCTAATTTTAAAGTTACATAAATTGATATATGAAACCCCTCTTATTTATGGAACAAGAGACCACATCAACGCAATCCCAAATTTCAAATTGCATCCAAAACTTTTTAATATAGAACATAACTACAATGCACACTTTAAGATAAAGTAGATAAAAAATAACTTCAGTGGATTCAAATCATTGAATCCCTTATTCACATAAAAAGAGACTGAACCCCTGCTGAATTGTAATGTTGCTTATAGGTTGGTGAACTGAGTGGTTATAAGCTAAGAGACTTATGTGTTTATTAGGCCAATGAGCTTGATTTATTTTGTATATGTAAGTACTCGCATTAATAATAATAATAATAAAAGATACATCTCTGCATGTAGACTCTCCGGGAAGAAGAGTTACGGGGGACTAAGCTCCACTAGATAGGGTAAGGGAGGGAGGCTAAGTGTCTAGGCCTAGGGGCTAAGCTAGTGGGCTTACCTCTAAAAGAATAATATTTTATTGTTATTTCCTTTAGACTAAGGTGGGCATGATCACACTTATCCTAATTTCCGGGAAAGGGGACGTAGGTTAAATGGAGCCATGCAGCGTCGGGAAGACAAGTGTCGACTTGGGTGCATGCAGTTAAAGCTTAAGCGCCGGCTCGTGTTGGGGGGCTGCCATTCTCCCATCCTTCGTCTGAACCTGAGACCTCGGTGGTCAACCTAGGATAACCAGGTATCTCTGAAAAGTAGAAGGAAAAAGCCGACTCGTGTGATTCTGTGAATGCAATCTATATGCACCTGCAGAGTTGAGTCGTACCTTAACCATTTTGGGTTGTTTCCTTCTGTTGTCGAAGTCGTGTTGTGTCATCACTGTTGGCTATTGCGGCCACGCAGTTCCTTGACTGAGTGTGGCTTGTTGTTGTCCACTGTTTCTTACGGAGCCTTGATATGTCCTAGTGTTTGGCTGTTACTGTTTCGGGGTGTCCATACCGTTTTCCTTGTTGTTGTTACTGTCACCCGTATCTGGCTGTAGCTGAGTCGAAGATTGGTTGAAGAGGCAGGTTGTCAGGCCTATGAGCAACTCTCCTAGGTGAAAGAGTTTGTTGGGAAGTGAGTTCTCCTAGAAGGGAG
The DNA here is from genome assembly GCA_009831015.1 of Picea engelmannii. Taxonomy (NCBI): domain Eukaryota; kingdom Viridiplantae; phylum Streptophyta; class Pinopsida; order Pinales; family Pinaceae; genus Picea; species Picea engelmannii. The sequence continues at coordinate 92,668 of ML793190.1, read as the reverse complement.
TCCCATAGTAGCTACAATACTCTGAGACTTCTGGTCCAGCCTGTTGCTGAAGCCCAAGGTAAGGGAGGTGTACTAGCCGATGGATTTGTATTAGTGAAGGTGTATCCTCCTAGAGTGGAGCAGGCGTGTGGGGAATGAGGGTCTGTGGGTTGTGTGCGTAAGTGGCTCCTGGGATAAAAGATCATTTCTGTTGCTTTGTGCAACTTCCTTATTGTCCTTGCCAAGCCTAGAATTCCCTTGCCCTGTGGAATTTAGTCTCAGCTCGAGGGTGACCTACTATTGAGAGCGATGAGCAACGCGGTCTAAGGCTGGGAGGTTCGTGGAAAGTCTGCACGCAGTTGGTGGATTTACTCCAACTAAAAGATAAGTATCATTTATGTGCTTAATTATGTATTTTATGCATGTTTTGTAATGCTTAAATGTTATCATGTATTCCATTGCATATATAAATTACTGTTAGTTCCATTGACTCTGTATGGTAGCAATAACTCTGTATTAATTGTTTTAAATTCATTAAAATGCATATATATTATATACGTGTATATTCCGTATAGTAATTCTATATTCCGTGTACTGACGTTGCCCGGCCTGTTGATGGCTGGGGAGCTTATAAATCTCACACTTTAAATTAAATTACATTATTATCATCATTATCTTGAACCCGAAAAATTTGCGGCCTGCTTAAAATACTATTATATAAACCCTTCCATTTTTTAATTTGGAATTTAGAAATTTACTTTTATCCCAGCTGTCAGATCGTGGAATCGGACGGTGGCCCTGCGGGCGGCTGCATGTTGACGTGTAAAGTTAACCAAAGGGCCATATCGCCGGTCCACCAACACGTGGCAGAGACGGGTCCAAGTAAAACTGCCCAAGCCGGTCGAAAAATATACGCCATTGGATCGTTTGGCATCGGCCGTCGGTGTGGGCTCTTGATCTCTCGATCGGAGCCGTCCAGATCAGCGATCGTGAGGCTGGAGATTGCCAGAAGGCCTAGAGGCGGCTATAACCAGAGCCATTGCGCCAAGCCATGTGTAGGGTTTTCAAAGATTTCCATTTGCGTCTTTGCTCTGCTGGGAGCTTCCTCGTGAAATCTTCGGATCCGCGAGATCGATCGATAGCGTATACGTTTTTTCATATTTTCTTTTTCAGGCTTCGTTTTGCAGGAAGAAATATTCCAAGGCGTTCTTGTATCGGCCTAATATCGAGGTCTCCGAGGGTTTGATTCCTTTTTAATCAAGAATTTGCCCTCCCTCGTGGTTCGATCTTGTCACGGAAGCTTCATATTTCGAAGGTTTACTGCTGCTATTTGACCTTTCACTTTTGTTGTAGATCTACGAGGTTTTTCTTTTCCCTTCTCTAATAGGGAGGGTTAGGGAGGGTTAGGGTTAGGGTTTCGCTAGATCCGAGATCCAAAGCTTTCTTGCTGTCTTTATGCTGAGAGATTGGAGCAACCAGATGCATATGTGTGAAAGATCTGTGTCTGAAAGACTTTAAATTGAGATCTACCAGTTAAGGGGAGAGCATGTTTCAAGACACACTGGGAGAATCCTCGAAACTTGGTTTGGCGGCGGGGCTGAATTGCTCCTCGTTTATGTTGTGAAAATTGCAGATTGTATCTATTTAATGCCTTAAACATCATCGATCGGGTGAAATCTGCAGATTTTTCCATTTAAAACCAGAAAAAGCAGCATCCTAGTAGCTTTTTGAAACGGTGAAAAACGCAGTATGCGTTGATTTCCGCGTAACTAAGTTGGGATCATAATGATTTAAGGATTAACAAAGCTGTTTATTGTTAATCTGGCGGTGATCAAGACAATTAGAGAGGCGCTTCTGGATTTGAAGCAACTGATTTCCCGTTTAACCTCTGATTATTAAATACAAACCTAATGCTATATCAGACATAGGATCTTTTTCTCTTAAGGCTGAAACCCGGACAAACCTAAAAAAATCCATAAAGAAGGGTTCTGTTTCTTGCATCCTGGAAGTTTTGAAAAAAATCAGATCTCAAGGATATGCGAAGTTATTTTTCTTTTACCTAATAAGTTAAAGCTTCACCAGTCGCACTCATTTAAAGGAGAGAGAGAACGGTCAATCACCATAAAAGATTCCGGCATTTACCATATGTACTAAAATTTGTCAAAATCGCCGGGCTTTTAACTTCTCTTTTATCAGATCTGGTACCTGTTCAAATATTCCAGGACAGTGATACCCCGGGCTATTTTTGAATCTACCTGTGTATACAGCTTTATGGTGGTCTGAAGTGCATATCCTCATCGACATAAATTTTGTCTTAATGATTATAAAATAATCATAAATGCAAAATTAAATGTACTCTGAGGTAGATAAATCATCTATTTGAACGAAATAGATGAGAATAATGGCATTTTGCCAGCAAGCTTAGCTAAAGTATCCATTATTGGTCATTATATGTAAGTTCCAGAATTGCATCAGAAGTAGCCCCTTGTACAGATAAATATATTGGGGTTGATTTTCATCCAAAGGACTGGGTAAGACTGCCCATCTAATCTAGGAAGAGGCAACTGAGGATTACTAACAAGTTGTAAGAGAATAGATACTGAGCAATGGCCGCCCCTTCTTTATTGCAAAGCATGGGGTTGTTCAATCAAATGCCGCCCCAAGCTGCCAGTGCCAAACCTAATCGGCGAACTGTTAAGAAAGTGTCCTGGGCTCCTGAGAACAATTTATGTCAGGTGTTTATCTTCCCCTTTTCCCATTTGGTTGTTTTATATTAATCTTTTGCTGCTTGAGATGATGATTAGTTTTTAGAACTATTGTTCTCATAACTTAATTTCTAGTTTTCAATTTTATATAAGTGCATTTCTCTCAAAAGAATGAGAATGCAATCTACTTTTGTGATGCAATTGAATGAACAGTAGATAGGTTATATATCTAGATGGCACAATATCTAGAACTCCTTTTAGTTGGAAGTGCTTTGTGAAACATGCCTCAAGGCGCTACACCACATAATGTGGACTTTCTTTGTCCTAGGTGCCTGGTCCGACGGATATATATTCTGACAGATTTTACTGGTACTTGTACCTGGCCTTGGCCATTTTTAGCGTACTATTTTAGTGGGGCTGGCCACATCAAGAATGGAACCCTTTTTGATGGCTTAAAGCTCTGTCAAAATCATCCTTGAAGTAAGGACCTGTTGGCAATTAATCCCTACAAATTAAAAATTGAATTTCTAGGATTTGTATTTTGCCAGTCAATTATTACGCTTTCTATGCCATTAGGTTATACAGAATGCAGCTCCTGTCAAGTTATAAGATTTTGTAAACTTCAAATTCCTTTCAAGAAGGATTCTTATGCCATCATTTTCACAAGGATTCTTATTACTTCCATTTTCTGCAGTCAATATGGGCAATTTAAAATCCTGCATTTTTGTGGTTGAAATGTTTTTTGCTGACTTATTATGATTATAATTGCTTAGTTAGTGTGACTTCGTCAGAAATGATACCCCTTCGGTAGCAGATGTTTTTTATCAAAAATAATTAGGGAAGTATTTTTTTTCCTTTATTTTGTGACTTGATATAATTACTACAACTTTTGAAGAAAAGAGGAGGTTGTGAAGTTTGGTTAGCAAATGTTAATAGTTTCTATTGTGCTTTAATGTGATTCAAGTATTTGAAGCACATTAACTCATGGAAACAGAGGATGGCCTAGACTAGAGCAACTTTTAGAGAAAGCTATCTAATCCTCAAAGATAGCTTTCTCTAAAAGTTGCTCTAGTCTAGGCCATCCTCTGTTTCCATGAGTTAATGTGCTTCAAATACTTGAATCACATTAAAGCACAATAGGATGGCCTAGACTAGAGCAACTTTTAGAGAAAGCTATCTAATCCTCAAAGATGTGCTATGCATATTTGTATTATCAAGAAGCAAAGCCTCTTGAATACTGCGAAGTATATATCTTTGAGAGGGTTTAGGTGGAATCAACCCATCATTTTGATTCAAAATGGTGCCAGTTGCTACACGAGCATGTAGAGAGATCCATTGCCAGAGATTAATTTGAGAAACATTCCAGGCAAGGGTGTATCTATGCACGGCAAGTCCTTAAGATTCTATAATGATAGCCTTGAGCTTCCATTGTATGTGATAAATTTCCAATATGATGAGTTGAGTCAATGAATTTGACGGCTTACTTTAGAAAGGTGAGGTTACTGTTTAATTAAAGGCTTAACTCATGATTGAGTTGGAAGATGAGGTCATCTAGATCAATTAAAGAATAAATAGAATTTTATTTTTCTCATGTAAACATGCATGAGAAATCCCTGGAGACCTCACCACAGTCGATTGGTGGTAAGCAGGGTAAACTGACACTGACCCGGCAGGGACCTCAAGTATTAAAACATATCACATATAGCCAGCTTGGCCCTGTGACCTCTTATTTGCAATTCACAGCACTCAACCACTCAAGCTAACCCACTGGGCTTGACTTTTCTTAGATATTATGGCTGTTGAAAGTTATTTCATTGGAACTTTGCTTTTGTTTTTTTTCTTCATTTTGTGCTTTGTTTAGTATGCCCTATGCTATTGTTGGAAGGCTCCAGAGAAAGATCATTATCATGCATGTGCATTGCATTCATTATGGACTTCAATCAATCCATATTGCTGTTAACTGTCAAAAAAATGGGATATTTTTATTGATTGTACATGCGTATGGATTTTCTCTGCCCAAAAAGTTTGGAGTAACCCAATCATCAGATTCTCCATTTGTAATGCTATAAAACAGATCCATATTGCGGCAAACGTGGCAAGCAAGAAATTCAACATTCAATGATGATGTTTATTCCTTCTTTTTGTGTTTCCACTTCATGGCAATGTTATGAACTGTCTTGTCTACTCAACAACCTAAGTTGCATGACACTTGGAAACAAGAATGGTTTTTGAAACAGGGATGATGTGGAAACTCGACCCCTTAAAAATTTAGGAAATCTTAGGAAATGGGGTAACCACTAATTTAAATATACATATATTTTTTATAGCAAATTATGGATAACTTCAAACGATAAATATAGTGAACAAGTTAATAAAATCTCATTTATGCAATATGTAATGTTAAAAATTAACATTATAGATAAGGCCATATATACCAAAGCTATACAATTCACTTAGCTCTTTAACTGAAAACAATAAAGTTAAGGTTATAAAATCTACTGGAAATGCCCAAAGTTGCTTCTGATCCAAGCCACCTGCCTTATTATGAACGCTAGTGTTGATTTCTACCAAAATATGCAGAGCTACTTGTCCCTGTAGGCCATGGTTGTAATTATGCAGGTTGTTGACAAATTTTTAATCCACCAGCAGTCAGTCCTGAGCAGTGATGAATATCAAGAACCTAAGTAACAGGACATGGACCCCAGGGGTGCTGTGTCCGTATCCTGCATGTCAGACACGTGACATTCTAGGACACGTGCCGTAGATGTGTCCTACCTGTTTGACTCTAAAAAAAAATTTTCATTGCTATTTTCTCACTTTCAGCTGTATGGAAAGAGCTCGTATAATCTCTCATTGTGCAGGTGAAGGATAAAATGAAGATTTGAAGGGATTCCAAGTGTTTTGTAAATGTTCTTTTCTAAAAATAATTGGATCTTTATGTCTATTTCATTTTTGTATTTGTAATTCGTAATTTTTTTGAATATATATATATATATATATATATATATATATATATATATATATATATATAAAATGTGTCCTCTGTGTCCTGTTTCCTGGTTCCAGGGTCGACGTGTCCCGTGTCGGATACTTGTATTTCTGTGTCCTCCATGTCCCGTGTTGGATATTCGTATTTCCGTGTTCTCCATGTCAGACACGTGACATTCTAGGACACGTGCCGTAGACGTGTCCTACCTGTTTGAATATATATATATATATAAAATGTGTCCTCTGTGTCCTGTTTCCTGGTTCCAGGGTTGACGTGTCCCGTGTCGGATACTTTTATTTCTGTGTCCTCCATGTCCCGTGTTGGATATTCGTATTTCCGTGTTCTCCATGTCAGACACGTGACATTCTAGGACACGTGCCGTAGACGTGTCCTACCTGTTTGACTCTAAAAAAAAAAATTTCATTGCTATTTTCTCACTTTCAGCTGTATGGAAAGAGCTCGTATAATCTCTCATTGTGCAGGTGAAGGATAAAATCAAGATTTGAAGGGATTCCAAGTGTTTTGTAAATGTTCTTTTCTAAAAATAATTGGATCTTTATGTCTATTTCATTTTTGTATTTGTAATTTGTAATTTGTAATTTTTTTGAATATATATATATATATAAAATGTGTCCTCTGTGTCTTGTTTCCTGGTTCCAGGGTCGACGTGTCCCGTGTCGGATACTTGTATTTCTGTGTCCTCCATGTCCCGTGTTGGATATTCGTATTTCCGTGTTCTCCATGTCCTGTGTTGGATATTCGTATTTCCGTGTTCTCCATGTCCCGTGTCCTACATATCTGCAACTTAGAAATGTACTGGAAATATGATGAAAATTCTTTTCAATCAGAGAAATTACTTAAACTTAATCACAAATACATTAAACTGACCAACATTATTTTTTTTTCTTGCATCACTTTTTGAATTTTACATCTGGCTATGCTGGGAGGGCATTGATAAGGAGCTTTTAGGAAAAGCAAAACACATTGTCAATTTTATTGTGAGGATATCTAAGATGGAATGATAAAAGCCATGAAATTGGGTCCAATGTTGTACACAAAATATAAATCTGCTTATTAGGAGCAAAACTCTATAGCTTACAACTTATATCTTGTATTTTGTGTTCCCAAGTATCTGAAACCAGAAATGTAAATGACAGATATCTGGTTTATGGAAACGGGTAATTTGAGAGGCAATTGTAAGACTGCAAGGGAAATGCTAGGCAATGGTTATCCTGAAATGTGGTTTTTTGAAGTAAAATGTACCTAGATTATATTTAATCTATATTCAAATTTAAAATCAACTATTTGTAATGTAAAATCAGACCCCTGAAACGCAGAATTAGACTTCTGCAGCAGATACTATGCAAAAGTCAAGCCTCTAACAAATTTTTAACACTTTATGATAGTTTCTGAACACACTGCTTTTGGGTATGCAAATCAGCCTTGTAAAATGAATGGTCCCTCAGAACATGTCTTACCATCCAATCAGACTTCTGCTATATAAAAACAGGCTTGTAAAAAGACCAGATGCTACAACTGAAAATCAACCTGCATCAAAGCAAAATCAGACCCCTGCAACAGAGAATCAAATTTCTGCAGTAAATTGCAGGCAACATATTTAGGGTGCAGTTATGGAAACATTATCTTCAGTTTAAATAGTTTGTTTACGGGTATCTTCCTTTTTTTGCAGGTCAGACTCTTCCTTGCAGAAGATGCACCTTTGCAGGCTGGGCAGATAGGTCTTCAAGATCAACTACAGGCCAAAAAACCTTGGTTATGGCATGCTATAGAATCTGGAATTGATGATGATTTACCACCAGGTTTTGAAAGAAGCACTCCAGTACCATATAGACAGCAAGAAGTGTCCATTGCACCACAGACAACTTGGAGGTGTCCCCCTAGGGTGAGCAATTACCGTGCCTTGCTTTTATGTGACTGTCTTAGGTGTAACCTATCAACAAAATGATCATAATTTAAAACCTACAAAGGGTATTGAATAGACTTTTACGGGCCTGTGAGGCTAATTTTCTAATTCATGTCTATGCAGATTGGTATAATTTGTCTCTGAGCTATTTGTTGTTGTGTAGTTTGTCATCAATCCTTCATGGCAAGTGGTTGCTGGTGATGAAAGTCATGAAATAGAACTTCAGTACGAGCGTGAAGTGCGAATTTTGGAAGCTGTATACCCCCGACAATCTGCTATTCCGCCATGGTAATTTAAGGTTTATTTTCGTTTACTGGAGCTGCTTAATAAGATTCTGGAGAAGGAATTATAACTCAATGAAATGTTGAAAAACTAGTTACGAATTCCTATTTGATATTTGCAGCCCGGCTGAGCCACCAGAAACTTGGGAAGGTTATGATGATTCTAGGACTCCCCTAATCCCATTGATACCTATAGAAGAAGAAGAAGAAGCAGAAGATCTTGATGATGCCATTACATTGTTCAGCTCACATCAAAGTATGCAATGTTCGGGATCATTAGGTATCCACTGCTACAGGGATTGTGGAACATGTACATGTTGTAGTTATTTTGTAGTAATTATATTCTTTGGAAATTACTAACGTGGTTTTCTAAATCTTTACAGGGGATAAATCAAGCGGGGCATCTCACTTTGCAGACAACAATGATACTGGATCGTTACTAAATTCCACTGGAATGCCATCTTACTGTGACAACTCGGCCACTGCAAGAGTTGAACAAAACAGACATACAACCACATCCCAATATAATACAACAATTGAACCTGATGTTGCTGCAGCAGCAGCTGCTGCTTTTGTGGCAATAATGAGAACTAATGAAGAGGGGAGTATGATTGATCAAGATTTGCTGATTAAAATATTGAGTAACCCACAAATAATTGAAACACTGATTTCTCAGCACATAAAAAATAATAATACACAAATGGAGTGCTCTCCTACTTCATTACCAGTTAACAAGAAGCCTAATGGGAATGAATTTACACACAAATTTGAAAATGATGCAATTTCTCCAAGTAATTGTAAACCCCAAGTTGCACCCTCTGTAAATCTCGGAACTAATAAAAATAGAGTATCCAATGGTGAAATTCCCTCTAGCCAAGCTCAATCATCTGCGAGTCTACCAAATTCAGATGCAAGAATTTTCATCACACATGAACTGGTGCCACGACCATCAGAAGGATTAGAAATCACAAATGCAAGGAATAATAAAATGCCAATGGCCTCCTCAGCTCCACTACCCTCAACAAGTGGGCATGCAAGTTCACAAATGGTATCAAGACCTACAATGCTTCCTGTTACATCTACTCATGCTGTATCCCATATTCCAAATGGAGTGCCCACTACCACACAAACAGTTATTGCTGGCACTAAATGGACAGGTTCTCAAAATGAACAATACTATAAGAACCTTATTCAACAACATGGCGGCCCCAATAAGAATGATCACATCCATCAAAATGGTTTACACTATCGCAAAGAACTCATTCAGCAGCATGGTGGACAGCAGGGTTTTGAGCGCACTCAGATACAACCAGGTAATATGGGTGGACATTCTAGTGTAATAGATGCAAATAAAGCAAAATTTCGGAAGAACTGCTTGTACTTTAACTCACCCAAAGGTTGTCGTCGTGGAGCGAGCTGTTTATTTCTTCATGAGCTTGTAGACCGCCCAAGATTGGATGAGTCTGACATGCAACAAACAAAAAGGGCCAAGATTGAAATTGAAATCTCTGGAAAACATTAAGAAAATATTTCAAATTCGGGTTCAAGGAGAGGTTCACTCTGGGTAGGCCATGAATTTACCTCTTTTTCCCTTGCGAACCTCCAACCATTGGGCCTGCTCAGGGGGAGGATTCAACTGTGTATCATGATGAATCAGTTAAGAGGACATATAAGCAAGCAAATGATATAAGTGAGAAGGGTGTTTATTCAGGGTCTGAAAGGGCTTTGCATCATTAATACCTTTGATTAATATATTCTGGCATCTTGACAGCCACAGAGGAGAGAGCCGACCTAATGGGTGTTGCCTAGGCCGGGTAATTAATGAAAGCATCATTGTAAATTCTGATGGTATCAAGAGGTGGTAGTTTTTGAGGCCAGACTCTCCAAGGCTACCGCTCAGTTCCAGTTTTGTTCTTTGTTGTTCTCTATTGAGGCATACATATGCTGATTTAGAAAGTGATCTGGCTCTTCAACTCATTTGACATCTCACCTAATCACTAACATCCATGATGAATTTGGGTCCTGAAAATGAACTTTGCCTTTTGCTCTATTAAAGATCCAAAATTCAAGGGGACGGCATGCATAGAATATATATCTGCGCATAGAATGCTATTCTCCATAGAAACTTGATGAAGCAGGCAAAAGCCACATAAGCAAGTCAATAACTGAAATAATGTCAACAATGTTTTATTCAACAATATTTATAGTTTCTGCTAAATTTTGAATGCACGAGTTTAAGAAAGCCTCATTTTATAAATTTATGCACCTGTTGGATTATGATTTTGAGTTTAAAGCAATCAGGGTTCGATATGAAGTCTCCAAAGGACCAAATCGTAGCATCTACAACTTAGTAAAATGTTAATCTTTTGGAATTCTAGAACTTTAAAAATTTGTTAATGACTTAACAAAAACCAAGGAATTTTAGAATTGTCTAATTTTTATGGGGAACAAGTGGCTATTGTCTTAGAGAGGAGTAATGAGAACAAGGAGTCAACATTTGAGGTTTTTTTTGGGGAAACGTTTGCAGGATTCCCATCTCCCTAAAATATTTCGAGGTAGGATTGTTCAACTATGAATCACAATAGTGATTGATACCTTTGAGGGAGTTAGGGTTGTTCAACTATGAATCACAATAATGATGGATATTTTTGAGGGATTCAACCAATGTTGAATCTATGACCTAAGACTTTTCCATCAACATGTCTAGGCAAATGGTTCCACTGATTGAGCTAACTACACATAATCTCAATACAGGGTGTAGGGTGTACACATAATCTCAATACAGGGTGTAGGGTGTGGCCCATAGACAACACAYCATCCATTTTTCGAAGATGGGATTTAAAAATCTTCTTTCACTAGGTTCAAAATTTCATTCACTAGGCTCAAAATGCCTTTATCATGACATAACCAATAAATAAAATAAAATATAAGTGATGAATATTGAATGGCTTACAATATATAAGATTGAGTGGTATTTTTTATTTGAAGTTGTGTATTTTAAGAAATAACATCGACATCCTGATGTCATTATATGTTTACAATTGCGTGAGAGCATAATAGCGTTTGTAGAAGGGCATTGATGCACTTGCTATGACATGTTCATGTTATTCCACATGGTGTCTTGCAAAGTAGAGCCTTGTTTGTGCATATGACATATGTAGTGCTAGTAGAAATTGCACAATATTTAACTTCAATAGTAAACTAGTAAGCTTTTGTATCTTAGATGAATGATATTAATCTCCATTTATAAGCCATTGCAATAGTTGCAACACACACTACTACTTGCAACAAATTAGTACTTTATAAATATATCCAAATATGAAGTTAACATGATAATTTTTTAATCTAATTTTTAGAAAATATTTTTTTAAATATTATAGTTTACGAGAAGACAAAAGATTGATGTGGATCAAAAAATTCCATGATAGAAATATGCTATTGTAGTAATATCATGTAACATGTCACATAAATAATAATAAAACAACAAAACATCATATTCCAATACCACCTTCATGTAATTGCACCTTAAAATTAACTTTTGGATTGGAAAGAATATCTCAATATGTATCCAAATGTAAAGTTAACATGGCATTTTTGATCTATTTGAGGACATTTTTGATAGGCACACGATAGGTCGTTGGAAAGGTCTATCTGAGGACTATACATTTTTTCGTCACACTTTAACTTTGTCTATAGTGTGACTGTGGCAGGGTTGAAAAACGTTATTTAGGGCCTCAAAACGACCCCGAAAGTTTAGGACTTGAAAAGCTAGAAAAAAATGCCAAAATGGAAATTGGGCTTTTAGCCAGTGGAATAGGTGGGTGGCCACCTATATCCACTTGGATCATTCCTCCCCCTGATCCCTCACCTCTTAGGAAGCAATGGTCTCCATTGCGTCAAGTGCCTGCATCAAATGAGGAAACTTTTGTTGAACCTGACTCCTAGTGAGCCATTTGCCCTAATGAAGAAGCTGCCCTGCTTTAACGACTTAGTAGAGTTTGATTGTCTGTTGGCAGGTGTTCTTTGTCTTGGTATCCATGATCCAATCAACTATTGTCTGTTCGATGCATGAATGATTGATTTCTTTAGGGGCCAACTGCTCGACCACATTCAAAGTGTTCAAGAGAGGTGGAAAATATGGCTGGAGTAGTTCCACATTAAATACCAGGTGCAATCTTGGTGATGGTGTAAGGCCTATATTAGAGTGGGCACAACTTTCGATTGGGTCCTGTGAGACGCTCTTTTTGCAGATGCAACTAGACCTTATCTCCCGCTTGAAATTCATGTGGTACCCGATGCTGATTGTGGCACTGCTTGTACTTGGCATTGGATTTCTGCATAATATCATGAACTTGTTGTTGGATGTGCTAGATGCGCTCAACAAATTTGGTTACCCGATCAGCCTCTGTCTAAGCATGGGAGGACTCTTCTCGTGTGGCTATAATGGGCAGAGCCATGTCAATGGTGGCCAATGGTTGAAACCCAAAGCACACCTAAAAAGGGTTGTGGCCAATAGAGTTGTGGAGGGCTCTGTTGTAGCTATGTTGAACATAAGAAAGACTTTCATCCCATGTGCATGGATGTTTGGAATTATACATTCGCAAAATATGGACCATCATCCTGTTGACTACCTCTATTTGTCCATCAGTTTGTGGGTGGAAGGCAGTTGATTTGGTCAGCTTGGTGCCCATCATCGACCATAGGTTGGACCAAAAGGTGCCCAGGAACCTACTGAGTCAATCAGAGATAATATTCTGTGGTAGCCCAAAATGAATCTAAACATGTGTGAAGAAGATCTTGGTGGTGGTCTCGACTGTGATGTTCTTCTTGCAGGGTGCCGAAATTGCCATCTTAGAGAATCGATCGACTACCACGAAGACACAATGATTCCCATGCTTGGTTGAAGGTAGATTGAACATATAATCCATGGAGATGGACTCCCAAGGCCTATCCAGATTAGGCAGAGGGGTGTATAGCCCCCATTTTTTGATGGTGGGCTTGGCAACAGCGCAGGCGATGCAGGATCTGATGTACTTGCGAACATATTGTTGAAGCTTCGATCAATAAAAATGCTTCTACAGTACTGCCACTGTCTTTTCTACACCAAAATGTCTCGTTGCCCAACTGTAATGAGCTTCCCAGATCAAATTTGCACACTTGCTTGAATGAACACAAAGGTGGCTCAATTGGCATAATAACCCATTGTAGAGATGAAAGTTGGGAACTGTTTTTCCTGTGCTCAATCTCTGATAGGCAATAGCAAAGTCAGGGTCATTATTGTATAATTCTGGCCATCTAAATGTTTCAAGTCCACAGGAGTTGAGAACTATGGTTAGTGCTGCCATCGGGGGTCGACTGAGGCAATCTGCAACATGGTTAGTGCTACCCTTCTTGTACATGATATTCAAGTGGAATTACTGCAGGCATGTGGATCACTTCTGATGGCGGTCATTTTGTAGCTTTCCTTGTGTTAAGGTCCTAACCCGCACATAGGTAGATCAATGTATTCGGATGTAATAAAGGTCAATATTAATAAGACCTTTCAATAAAATAAAATAAGGCGGATGTAAGAAGACTTAATAGAAGCTTCCGCTTCTAGAAGGATCTTCCTCTAGATGCTTCTCTTAATAGACACATTTAGTATAAATAAGGGTCGAGGGTATGAAAACCCTAGCTTGAAGATTATTGTAACAGAGCGCTGCTCGACTGGAGGTTGCCCC